>JAQNCA010000018.1:6666235-6676536 GCA_029783725.1 Acanthurus tractus
CTCCTGCAGAGACAGAGAGAGGTGGGGGGTGGAGGAGAGTATCTGGTACAGGAGAGGTACGAGTTTGTGTGTGCTTGCGTGTGTGTGTGTGTGTGCGTGTGTGTGTGCGTGTGTGTGGGGGAAGGGAGAGTCAGCGAATGCCATTAGTCCACGTCACTGAGGTCGCTGACTGGCTCGTCCTGCACTATGCTCAGGTGGTTCATGGCACGGCTGAAGGCGATCTGGACAGCCTTGCGGATGCTGGACGTGCGTCCTTCCATCATTTTGATTTTGTCTATGGTCTTGTCCATTCCCAGAGGAACCATCTTGGATCTAGGAAGCCACTGCCTGAAGCGAGAAACACAGACATCCTTGTAGCAACACCTGAACAGAAGCTACAGATGATTGTTTTTTGACAAGAAAACTTGGATTTCTTGCAATGAAATGAGTTGATTTGAAACAAAAAACAGCGTTTGTACTTCCAGATTTTGCCGTTAGCCTAGTGTTCGACAACTATTTTAGTATGAATCTTAAATAGAAGAAACCACTGCAGATGAAATGTTGATCCAGTAATAATTCCTCAGTATCAAATCATTTTTTCTACATCAGTCAATGTCAAAGATGGTGTCTTCCAACAATTACTTTTGTTTAACATACTGCCGATACATATTTAATTTACATTAAAATAAATAGAGAAAGGCAGGAAATCTTTTTTTTTAGAAGGTGAAATCAAAAACAAGTCAGTAGTAAATAACTTGATTAACTGTTCCAACACTTTTATGGACAAGGCATTTGTTTTTGTTCAGAAACACTGAGGCAGCTGAACACAGACATACAAGCACACACATGCAGAAAATTACAGGTGTTATGCAGGTATCTATGCAGGAAAAAAACAAAAAAAATCCCCCAGCCTCAGTTACTGATATTAAACCAATGTAGTGGCAGGAATAACAGAGGTACTAACAGTCCTAAAATGCTTCTATTGCTACTGTCACTGCAACAGTTGAGTCATCTGAAAAATGTTTCATAGTGATAATAGGAAAGATAAATGATTAAATCTGTGCCAAGAAACAAAATAAAAATGTGAAGCATCTAATTAAGTGATTGTTGGGGTCGATTAAACAAAAAATCTTTTTTAACCAATGGACTGGAAGTTTGAAAAAAATATATAATCCTTAAAATAATCCATATTCTTCCTGTCTTATGACCATCCTTTTTACACTTTATTTTACTATTTTACTTATAATATAACATTTAACTTAAATATCTGGCTTTAGTTTTGACAAACCATAGAACATTTTTTTAGTTACCGTTTCATGATTGTTACTCCATATAGTTGTTATATGGAGTTATATGGATTGTTATTCCACATAGATGTGGAATATTTCTCTCACTATTAAAGGCTGAGAAACATTGTCCCAGTGACAGTAGTCCAAGTGAAATTTTTAATGGGAGCCATTTGTTGTCTTTTGACAAGTGATGTCATGCGGCCATGAGAGAATAATGATCAGCTGACAGTCAGGTTGACAGGTTTATCCTTGTTGGAACCTGCAGCAGTTTAAATCACTTCCACGGGCGGCGGCACTCACCAGCTGCGCTTGTTGTCGAAGAAGAGGACGAGGTAGAGTTTCTCTTCGGCTTTGTACTGCATCTGTTCTCCAATGCGGAGCACGTCCATGGGGGGCATGGGGATGGACACCCCGTTGTGCTGGCAGCCCACACGCGGCATGTGGGGGTCGATGATCTACACACACAGCGGGAGAGGGAAGAGGGGAGTTACGACACTCGTGCTGATTAATGCAAACGCGTGACAAATACACATTCTTCCACAGAATCACTCGAGCAAGTACAGTAGTGAAGATGTCATACTGTACACACACGCATACAGATGCATACACACACATACTGAATTCTTTTCCTCATATGTCCTTTCAAGCTAAGGTCAAATAAGACAGGTTAACAGTGAAAGGCTGCCATCTAGTGGGTATACAGGCAATTTAGAAAGAGTGGGCTTTTCCTCTTAAATGGTGCACTGGACACTGAAAAGAACATCTGTAGTAAAACTATCACTTCATCCTGTGGAGCAAGAGAGTCATAATTAGGTTCAATTGTGTCCCCAAGTTAAGAGTTGACATGGAAAAGACAAAAAAGACAAAGACTTTAGTCAGTGATTGTCATGCTTTCTTTCCCACAAGCACTCACCAAGGCAGGGTAGGAAGGGTATCCACTACATTTGGCCCAAACTAGCTTTAGGGGTTCCAATGCAACTGTTGCAGCACTAGCGGGCATCCAAATATTGCTGTTGCCAACCTCTATGGAAGCGGGAACAACACCAAACAAGTTATGTGTGCGTTTAAACACAGACAAACACATTTCCAAAAGCCGTGCTCAAAGTGCAGGAGAACACAGCAAAAAAAAAAAAAAAAAAAAACAGGGCAAGAAAGTACCTTTATCCTTTAAAAGCCACAAGTGAATGGCAGATATTTAAATGCATCAGCCATTTTTATGTAATTTTGAAGCCAAATGTGAATTTACATGAGGGAAGAATGTCCAGATGCTGACTGGTTACATGCCATGATGGCAGGCAGGGTGCAAACACTCACCAGTTGCTGCCAAAAGTCAAAAGGAGTTGGCTGATGGCTGGGCTTCATTTCCAACCCTGCTTTTTTATGTGTTTGGATACCAGGTGTCTGCAAGTTTTATCAAGTTAAACCTTTGACACCAAATTGATGCCAAAACTAGAATGAAATATGGGGCCAATTCTCAAATGGGAAGAGTAAAAGACTCTGCAACTTTCAAAGTTTTCATAGCATGATAGAAGACTTTACATGGCCTGCAGACATCTGGATTTACAGAACTAAACAACTACTTACAGTGCTGAATTACATTGTAGCCACACTGATTACTTGATATAACTAAGTTCAACAAAGTTAAACTAAACGTCTTTGATGGAAGGCTAGTGGCCAATTACTGACACTGGCCTAACACATTCCTAAAATTATTTTTGTTTATAGGCAGGAAGCCATTGCAGCACTTTTTTCTCTATTTTTTGGTTAAATTTAATGTTTATTTGGTCATATTGTTAATTAATTTACAGTCAAGGAAAGTTTTACTCTTTATGTAAACTGTTTTCTCATATTTCGTTTAAGTTGTTGTCAGGCGTTAAATCTTATACTAAGGAACACATCTTTGTCACAACTCTTCATGCAAAACATGTTTACTGTATTTGTTATCAGTATCAACCTAAAACCGTAAGCATGTATACACTGACATATAGAAATTCTAACATTATTCGCTGATGAGATTCTTATGTATTTCTTTAAAATGTCGGATAAAATCTTCATATGTAATTTTCAGACATGCATGGAAATTCACCCATAATACACCAATCTTACCAGCAGCAATTCGAGCAGCTTTTGCAAAATTCCCGGTTTCGATGCAGGCGATTAACTCGCTCTTATCGTCCACAGTGTTTCTCCGGACCAAGGCGGGTTTCCCCTTCCCACATTTTGGAAGACTGAGAACAGTGCTACGAACAAAAAACAAAAAAAGGACTCATAAACAGTCAACTTTAGAAACAAAACATCTGCTGTGATAGAGGCTTGGACCAAACTGCTGGACAATTAGCTGACTGAACAACAAAAAGATGCTTTTTCAGTCAAATAATTTAATCACAGGGTTATCTTTTATCTGCTGGACTACCTGGTGCTTCCAGGCAGGCTGCTACATGAGGAGAGGGAGGATTCAGAGGCACAGCGTCTTCTTGGCTCCACAGGTCTGCTGGCTCTACTAGCGTCTTCTAGCTCCTTCTCCTCTTCCACCTCCAGAAATCCACTGGAAAGGCCTAACAGGAGGCATAACACCAAATGGGTTGCGACTCATTATGAAAAAATATATTGGAAGCTCTCTGATCGTCAAAGCACCTAAGCAGGTGTCTGCTGTAATAACTTGTAAATTGTGTCAAACAGCGCATTGGGCATCTCTTTACTGCAATTTCAGGAGATGGTGACAGAACTAAATGTGTGCTAATTTAAAGTCTTTCCAATTATATCTAAGGAAACTAAGAAATGTTCAGCCATGCAGAAAATTACTGGAAATGCCTGGGATGGTAAGAACATTGGTGCCATATTAAAGAAAGAAAATCACAGTCAGTGAAATAGAGTTGCCGTTTTCTCATTGATTTGTTTTTCTCTGTACAATTCTTACCAGTGTCGAGTCGTTTCACAGGGGACTCTCCTTCCTCTTCATGCTCGCCCCCCTCCTCCTCGCTGTCTCTGCTGCCGCTGTGCTTCCTCTTCTTGCTGTGAAGTAGCGTCTCCAGCCTGGGTATGACCACGGACAGAAAGGATTTGGAGCCAAGCTGTGCATCATCATCATCATCCTTCTCCTCCTCTTCCTGCCTGCCCTCTTCTTTTACGTCCAACCCATCAGTCCGCTCCTCACCGCCTTTCAGGGGCTTGTGGGGACTGGCGGCCTTTGACTTGCGGAAGAGCACGGCAGTGCGGCGGTTAACCGTGCCAGTGGGCTGGGCGAGGGTCGATGTGGCCACCACACTCACGTCTCCGTCCAGCAAAGAGTTCTGGAGACTGTCATGGGAGTAGCCGTTGAGGCGCGGTGCGCTGGAGAGCAGGTCTGGTATTTCCCTGTCAAACTTGACACGCTTGCTGTGACCCTTGTCTTCACAGTCTGGGGTGGCATCAATTGGTTTGAGGGTGGGTGGCTCGGGGTCTGTGTCTGAGTGGATGAGGGGAGGGATGGAGTCTGAAAGCTCCAGTTTAGGAGGAAGAGACTTGTCTCCTGCGGGGGAGGAGAAGAGAGACAGAACAAAGGTTAGAGCTATAATTTCTTCAATAAAGCCAACACTGGACAGCCAAGGACAGCTTTTATCCCAAAGGTGTGAAATTTCACAATGCATCCTGTGCATTTAACAGTAAAAAAGTTGTTAACTTTTTGAGAACGTATTAATAATACCATTTTTATATATACATATATGTATTTTTAGTTGCAGCATATGGGAACTACAACTGCGTTAAATTGCAAAACTTTGTGTTGTAAGAAAGCAATTAAAAGATCTTGAATCTTGAAAACTGATCATTTAAAATTTATTTTTTTTATTTCTCTCAAATCCTTTAGGCTTTTTCATTTATATTAAAGCATCTTTTCCTCATGGTGTTATGGACAAAGTTTACTGTGGCCTGGGATTCACTCTTTTCATAGGAAGTACAAACATAAACAGTACAACAAAATGTCAGAGGCAAGAAATATGACCTAGAATATAACACTATTACCAAAAGTAATGCGCTGAAACATCCATACGTTATGCGTGCAGAAATGCTCACGCAGCACATTATTGTATAGCTTTTAGGTTTATCATAAAGGTAAAACAAGACACGGTTTAACACTGAGGCACTTTTATAAATAAAAAATGAGGGCAAAATTACCACCCTACACACACACACACCAAGCTGATTATAATGCTATCAATTCGGGGATCAGTTCCAGAGAGAGAAATAAAAACATTGTTAGGATTCACCAGTATCCCTTTTTTACTTTGCATCTAGAGTACAAACATCACATAAGTGTAATTCTTAATCTGTTACTGTTTGCTCCTGTTGTTTGGAAATTGGAGTTTTAAAGGTTTTGTGTGTCAGTAAGCTTTTTGGACAATTATCTGTTTAACAATCTTTTAAGTGAAGACTGTGTGAATGATATAGTAGTTTTCTTGTTGAAATGACACACTCTCTTACGTTTAAAAGCCAGTGCGTGAAACTTAAATTGGTATTGCTATTTGGACACAAAGCCTGCTGTTGCTCTACTGGTAATTAACTGTAGAGTCATTCTATGTCGAAAAAAATATTGTTTTTATTTGTTAATGGCATAGATTAGATAATTTTAGCTTTCTAGATTTGAGTTTTGGTAAATAAAAGTATTTTTTTTAACAATCAAAGGCTCTGCTACCCAAAACACCAGGAGCATCTGTGGCTTTTTTTTGCATATTTTACCCAAACAGCAAACAGATGTTCAATTTTAAATAAACAGGGCAGGGTTTGTAATGATTATGTGTTAAAGTAGCAATGATAGTCAGAATTATTTGCCACTCCATCCTCTCAAAATTGCATAAAAAAAAAAAAATCAAGACAGATGGGAGGTTTAATAGAATTCATAGGTCTGGAACCAGGCTGGTATTCTAGTACTAAGAGCAGCTAAGACTTGCTTGGTATGGGGAATAAACAGCATGTGACTTTGCTCTGTGAGACCATGTTTTGGGTTGGGGGTTGGGAGCTAATCTCCAACCTCTGATCTGCACTTCAGGATATTAAAGGAAGAATGAGAAGGATTTTCCTACAAAAAAAAAAAAAAAACACAATAGACTTAAATGTAAGTATTCACTCTCAATCATTGCTTATGACCTGCAAGTGTGCATGGTGACCTCCCACTCTGATTCTGTTTTTATTTTGTATTTTTCTTTGTTAAGGACATCTCTGGGCATCAACCCTTGGGCAATTGGGTGTAGCCCCCAACCGATTACAGCACACAGGGTGTGAGGGAGGGGCTCTTGAAGACTTTAAAATTATAGCATCCAGGTGCCAGGTCGTCAGTACACATCAAAGAGTAGCTTGAGCCGAGGAGGAGGGGCCAACTTTAAACGTTCTGTTTACAGCTGCAACTTACAGAACCTACTCATTCAGCCTTTAAAAGCCCAGAGGAAACTTAAATGAAAACAACTCTTTGCCATTTTTTGCTTGAACTAACTCTACACTCTGACAGCTGTGAATGAATTAATCTATATAAATTGGGGCTCTTCTGGTTCTTTGTAGAGCTCCTGATGACATTTGCAAGAACAAACAATGCCTGAACAACATGAACCAATTAGAGCCAGCTGACATTGGCATCTTAGTCCTGTGTCCTCAAATACTGATGCTCTCTGTCTGGTGGATGATCCAGAATGTCTTTATTTCAGTAATCGGGGAAGGAGTCTCCGCAATTAACTATTGTTCTCTACAATCACAAACTCATCTCAGCCAGAGCACTTTCTAATACAACCAAAGCAGATTCGTACATACCCTCATCATCTGGAAAATGTCCATTGGGCTTCATTCTCTCTTCTTTCGGTTTACCCAGATCTGGGTGGGAGGCAGCTGATGAGGATGATGCTGATGTGGAGGGAGTTGTAGAGGAAGATGAATGGTGGTGGTGGTGATGGTGGTGGTGGGAGGGTAGGACTCTTTTCAGGCTTATTTCATTTCGCACATCGTTGATGGTCTTTTTTAACAGCTTTAGGCGTTTACTGCGGGAGGGGCTGGACTTCATGGCACAGGTCAGGTCGAACTTCTCCAGGAGCTGCTGCAGCTGCTCGTCCTGAGAGAGATGCTCCCGATTGGCTGGCACAAGTAGGCGGTCAACTGAGAAGAGATTTGATGAATCATGAGAAGATTGAAACATGGTTTGACGCAAAACATTTTATTTTAACTATACAAACACGCAAGGGAGGCATGTTTCTTTATTACTGCCCTTACCATCCTCCCAAGAAAAGGCTGGTGTTGCTTTTATTTCAGGAGCTTCAGGCAGATGCATGCCGCTTTCCCTGTCAAAGCCAATTTTCTCCACGTCTCGCCGGGCCCTTCTAAGCAGGGCCCCACCCTGGTCTCGGAGACGTATGGCAGCCCGATAGAAATAGGTGTCCTTTGAGTTATATTTCATGCAGTTAGTAATGATTAGGTTGAAGTCACTTTCAAACTGCTCCAAGTTGTTGTAGCCCTGTGCGTCTATGCGCTTCCGCATTGTGGAGAAGTCCATGGGGTGCTTGATGTGGTCGAGGTAGTCAGGCACCTGCAAGAAACACAAAATATATTCTATTATTTTAAAGTTATCTAAACTATTTTCAATAATATGAAGCAAATATCACAGTGTATATCATGTTAACCCAACATTCTTGAGCAAATATGATTTAGATACAGAAATTCAATCATCCATGTCAGCAGGGTCAGTCAACATGACTGCAGAACAGACTATATTACTCTGGTGGGGCATGTTATTTGACGTGGCGACATGATATAAAAACACTGAAAAACGCCTATTTCTAATTTTTTTTTTCAAATTATCATTAGGTCTTAAAAAACCTAAGAGTCTAAATGCCAACACAAACATTTCCCTCACATTTGATGCTGACCAAGAAAATGAATGATCTCCTAGCAATGCATTGACTCCTGAGGCAATAGCAAACCCTCTACACTGAGATTACAAGGCTCATGTTTCCACTAACTGAGCTAGTCAGGGTGACACATGTCACTTTTCCAGTGGACCTTACTCTCAAGTAACACGTTCATCTAGCGGGAAGTCACATTGCTCAACACTGAGGTGTGAGCATGGACACAGAGCCACACGTAAGTGCTCACTCTAGTCTTTGCTTGAGTGCAGCCTTAAAAGAAGTACCATGAAAATCTAAATCTGTGATAATTCTACTTGTGTTAATTGTTTTGTTTTGTTTTGTTAATTGTTTTGTTTTGTTTGTACTTTGTCTACTTGGCCTGCAAGGAATGAAGCTATCAATCATATTGTTATTTCAACATTTCTTAACATGTAAATTAAGCAGAACAACAGGTAAAACAGGCCCACTGTATTGCTGTTAGTGGAATTTCATCCTAACAGCAGCACAACTGCAACACACAAAGGGCTGCTTCTATATACAAACCAGCAAGTCCAGTTTGGGGCCAAATCAAACAAGAAGTCTGACTGTATCCCTAGAGCTTTTTACTACAATGCTGCAAATTTACATTTTGGATTTAAAATGAAAAAAGATACCACAAACTTACATGAAGCGCTTCCACATAACATCAAGAAAAGATATGATATAAGAAACAAAAACAAGAAATAAGATTTATTTGCATTGTTCTGTACTTGGTACATACATTCTTCCTAAAGTGAAGGGTTAAAGTCAATTTGGGCCACTTCAAAAAGTGCTCAATTGTTTACTGAAGTTCACCTCATTGACATCCACTGGCTGGGAGAAGATCTTGGCCTGGTCTTTTGACTGAAGTTGGTCCAAGAGGGCTCTGAGCAAAATACTGAAGGGAGTCAACTGCATCTCTAGCAGGGTTTCCTCCTGCTTAATCTACAACAGAGCACAAAAGAAAACCATGCAAAGATCAGTTTGTTTCATTTGTAATTAGACTTTTCCTGACCACTGGTCAAGTTAGATGTCTTCTCATGTACCCACAGATTCCTGCACTCCTTACCTCTTCCCTCTTAAGCTTCTCCCTCTTGCGGATTAGCTCCAGCAGCAGCCGGGCTCTCTCCAGGTCGTGTCGAAGACGATGCCATTCCTTCAGCTGGTCCTTCAGCGCCCTGCTCTCCTCTTCATTCTGCCTCTGAAGAACACATTGGAATAAAAACACGTCTTAAAGAACAGAAAGGAGTTGTAAATGATCCAATTTGCACAACAGGCACTTATTTCTCTAGAGGCTTTTTTTCCTCACACATCTTCAACAAATCTAATTGCTTTATGGCACACATTTAGCAGTGAACAAGCATGTGTACACCCAGCATTGTTAAATGCTTTGTTCACAGCAGTAAATAGGTGTTAAAAAGGGAACTAGGCAAAACATCAAAACATAAAGGGCTTAACAAAAAGTGAAAATGACTGACTGTATGAAAAACTACAACATATTTCAAGTTTTAAAAGCTAATGGTTCGTTTGTAAAAGGCAAAATGAAAAAATGAAAGCCTCTCGTGGGTGACTGACAGATGAACAAACCGGCTGTGCATTCTTCTGAGACTGCAGGCTTGTTTGAAGGCGTCTGATGAGAGGAAGTCCATTCCTGGATTGCCTCTTAAGGGTCCAGTAATTTAGGACGAGCTCCACAAATGCCTTCTTCTTCTGGACAGACACCTGGTTCAGAATGGTTTGTAACCTAGAGGAGCCGGAGAGACAGAGGAGCATTAGACAGATACAGCCTAGGAAAAACAAACAGCTAGCACTTCTCAAAACTTGCATCTTGCAGGATGACACAAGTGAATTCTTTTAGAAAACACAATATGTAAACAGTGGCTGGTTACCTGTGGTTATGCCTTTCATAGTATTGGTAAAAATACTGGTTACTGACTACTTTCAACTAGCATCTGACCAGCTATCTATACAGACCAAATGCATTTAAGTAGATCACCAAAGCCTGCTTTTTGGAAGACAAATGTTCCTCTGAGTTACAAACTAAAACCCAGCAACAGCCAATGTTTATATATATATACTACCAATGTCCTTGGAAGAGACGTAAAAGCACTCCCTCATACCACATCTCATACACCAAGCATCTACGCCGTAAAAG
>JAQNCA010000018.1:6676636-6707293 GCA_029783725.1 Acanthurus tractus
AGGTTAATCCATTTTTTTTTTTTAAAAAAGCGTCTTTTTCATTTTAAAAGGTACTCTCTATCTGTGTCGGTTGGGAATCCCGTTGCTGTTTGCGGCGGGCTCCTCTAGTTCGTCGTCCTCGAAGCCGTGGAAGGTGGATGTGTCGCTCTCCGAGGTGGTGCCGAACAGCTCCTCGGCTCCAGTAAAAGTCCCGTCTTCCTTCTCTTCTCCGCGCTCAGCTGGCAGACAGAGCATGATCACACCCCAAAATATTAAATAGCACAGACGGAAGCTCCGTTTTCCCTCCAGATAATGAGCAGGGACTATATACGTAAAAGTAAATGTATGTAAATATACCATCCTAACTGACCACCAACTAAATCATATAACTCATTAGCATACCTGTGAGCAGGAAAAGTAGGCACAGTAGCAGGCGTTACTTCTTCACTTTCAGGTTCAGGCTTCTTACTCTTACTCTTCTTCTTCTGCTTCCCCTTTGACTGTCCTTTACCAGCACTTCTCCCCTTGTCAAATTTCTTACATAGTCCATTTCTGGGTTTGGCATCATCATAGATTGTAAGAGGCCTCCTTACACATCCATGAGGTGTGTGAGCTCCACAGTAGGCCGTCTTTTTCACAGAGAATGTAGGCTCTCCTGTTTCTGTTACCTCTTTGATTGGCTCCATCTTCATAAAGAGGCCAGCCTTTTGGGCGCAGCTGACGTGAAAGGCCGTGTAACAGTTGGCTTTGTGGCATTGGATGCATGCTCCAACACCTTTCTCCTTGCAAACGTAGCAGGTGAGCTTCCATCGGGCTGGGGGGATGTGGCTGATACCGTCAATGGGCTCAATGAAGGTGGTGTTGGAGAAGCCGACCTCAGGAACCCAGAGGGCGCACACCACATGGCCCCAGCGGTCATCATCTGTCTTCTTCACTGCTCCACCCCTGTTAGGACAAAGTATGCAGTCTGCAGGCTGGGTGGATGACTCGAGGCAGTGTCTACAGAGCCACTGGCCCTCTGGAATGTAGGGCACACCATAACACTCCTGGTGCACAGCCACATTACACATGTCACAAAACAGGATAGCGTTGCTGTTGTGACACTCTCCATCCATGCAGATGCAGCAGACAGCGTCCTCATCAATGGGAGCTTGCTTTTCGCTAGCTTTGTCCAGACTCTCAAGGTGCAACTCTTTCTCAAAGCGGTCAATAAGGAACTCAAAGACATTGTGAGAGACTGGACTGACCCCTTCACTTCTTCGTTTTTCATTGACCAAATCCAGCCAGGAATAATCTTCCTCATCCATGTCATACTCTGTTTCCTCATCCAGCTCTTCCTCCGTCTTCTCTGTGTATTTATAAAAGGCAGCTGCACGTTTAGGAACTGCTGGAAGATTGTATTCCACTGTACGAAATTTAGGTTCTGGAAGCTTTGGACCAGGATTAACAGCGGCATGATGTCCGCCTCCCTCTGTATGACTGGTTATGCCAAGTGCAGCATTTCTCTTTTCCTGGTTGTTTTTTAGTCTCACTGACCGAAGGAGAACCTGCTGCTGTGGTTTCTCAGCATTCTCCTTATTGCTGGTGCACTCCATCATCTCCTGCACCATGGGATCATCATCGGAGATCACATCTAGCTTGTCATATATGCTGATACGATGGATGCGACCATCGATATCGAACTCCACAATTCGTTGTGCCTGGGCATAAGTCAAGATCTGCTTGTTGGGAGAAGGCTTGATGGGAGACGGCGGCCTCTGCGGCACCGCAGCCCGGTGCTGCCGAGTTTTCTTCTTCATCTTGACACTCCGTGTTGCTGTGGAGATACAGAGTGGGAAAAAAACAGAGATGTACATGATTTTTCCATTAGTTTAAGCAAGTTAAAAGGTGGATGCATTTTCCTAAGGCTGCTGCCTAGGAGGGTCAAGACCATGATAATATACTGACAGAGAATTTGCAGCACAACCCACCCTTTTTAATGAATGGAACAATTCAACCACTCTCACAGCAACACATCTGACAAGCCCAAAGTTGATCTTCTTAACAGCATGATGTCAAAGTATCCAAATAATCTAATCTGCAAGTCATATACATAAATAAAATAAAAAAAGGAAAGATCAAAACAACTGCTTCGACACTGAGAAAAAAAGGCTTTCTCGTAATTTATTTGAAAGAAAAACAAGGACAGCAGGTGAACATTGCATGCACCAATCTGTAATAACATTAGAATTAACAAGCCGATCAAGATAACAATATGACGGTACAACTTTCACTGATGTCAAGTTGCTGCTTGGAACTCCAGTATCTCTGTTTGACTTGAGCAGTAGCCAGCTGTGAAGTTACGTTTAAGCTTTATCAATGAGCCGAGGCATTTAAATACGGTGGGAGGCGGCCACACAAGGCACTTTCAAAATGACTGCGCAGGAGTTAGCACTTGCCCATTTGGTGCAGAGATGCAAAAGCCCTTTGAATAACAGTCAAAGTAGCCAAGTTGCGAACAATAACATTAGCTAGCCAGCTAGCTAGCATTACGAGCTAGCCACCCCCTAAACGGAGCAAATGGCGTCAAGCAAAACAAGAGCCCTTTAAAACAACGTCTGTTAATTCATGACCGCTGTGTTACATTAAATACACATTTGTGCAGATGCATAATTTGCCTTTTTATCGTAAACCGCATAAGACACAGAGAAGCATGAAAAGCAAAAGCACATACCTCGAATTCAGGAACAGTTTTGCTAGTTGAAGAAGACGGTAGCTAGCCAGCAGCCTTACAAAGCAATGGCGATACGGCCTGCTAAGTGGCTTTAATTCCGCACACAATGTTCTCATCCAACGGGCAATACTTGGGTCTTTTCTATTACTAAATAAAAGAGAAATAGCCCTGCTTGGTGCCAGGGAGGTTTCGATTTTAAATTCCACAGAAAATGCACAGTTATTTGCTTTGTGGACCATTCATAAGGTAGAGTCAATCGCTAGCCACAGTCGACCAGGAGCAAAAAGCAGTAACAGCAGCAGCACTACGAACGGCTCATCCCCCAACACAACAATGCGTTTCCACCAGACAACTCCCACCCGTACGCACTACTCTACGTGTGACGCTGGAGGTCATGTTGGTGGTGAGTCGTAGATTTCACACAAAAGCCCATCTGTCACACAATCAATGCATTGCCTTTTGTCATTCCTTACTAGCCATACGCGGACAAAGCTCCAAACAAAGCGCGAGTAGAGACAGTTTTGCTGTCAGTGTAGCTAGGATCCATCTCTGTGTTTTTGCTTTCGGGACCGGGGTGTTAAGTCACAACCACCGGGTATGACTTTCAGATAGGTATGTCTGTCATGATCTGGGCTATTGATTCAGCATTTCTCCTCTCGTTACAGAGGACATTCAGGACACAAGCAGAACAAGAACAAACTACTGCTGAATGCCCCACCCTTGTGACCAGTTTGCCCCAGACCTCATACAACACAAGGTATCCTTGAGTTCAAGAAACAGCCCGGATGTAAAGCAATAATAACGTGTTGTACAGAGGCAAACAAATGCATTCGTTCTGTGTGAAATCCAAAATGTCAGCCCAGACCATGAACGCAACACTCTGCAGAAGTCATTGAGCAGTTATTATTTTGTAGTAACAAACTTTTTTTGTATTGTAAATACACGGAAAGTCGCTTTTTGGGTCGACTATAAACGTTATTTCAAAAAAAGAAATTTTAGGTGACACTTTGTTGTTATAATAATAATAATAATAATAATAATAATAATAATAATAATAATAATAATAAGCATTATATTTTATAGTCCGGGTTTATAATTATTTAACGATAAAGTTATTTATAAAGTTAAGTGCACCTTGAGCAATGTGTTATATCGCATGGCTCTGTGGTTAATATGAAATCTTCTTCCTTGTCAGACTAACGTTACCTCCGGTCTATCTTAGTAGATAACTCAGCCAACTCAGCTGTCATATCAATAATTAGCCCTAACTCAGTTCAGTGCATGAAAAATGAAAACAGGCCAGTGTGTTATGTGACATATTGCTTAAATAAATTACTCTCTTCGCCATAGTGAAGACCCTGCGCCCGGTGACATCATTAAAACATGTTCCTTCCGTCCGACGCTGTGTGGAGCTGCTTCGGCCAAACGTGAACTGCTAGCAAACCAGGAGACAAAAGCAACAAAGTGAACCCCCCTCCGGATCAATCAAATGTGTCATATTTAACTGTTTAGGAGCCGAAACCTTGTGATCACAACGTCACACTTCACAGTAAGTACTCTGAGCAAATTTATATGACTGAGGAGGGTTTAGTGTGACTGGGACGTCGTGGTGAGTGCTGGTCTGATTCGGATCCCGTGTGGTTCGTGTGTTGCCACGGCTGGGTTCTGCCTCGCCAGGTTAGCGAGTATGTCCTGTTTGTGGCCTAGCTGGCAGGCAGCTAACCAGCTAGCAGTCGTGGTGTGGTCCGAAATTTACTTAACGCCTTTCCCTTGTCATTACGATGTTAATAGAATAGTTGTTGAAGTTATATTGTCTGGAATATTTGGACTTCAAATCCAAATGACATAAGTGTTGTTTTTGTGTGTTTATTAGCCTTGCGGCTAACCCAGTTAGCACTAGGATAGCCACCGTGGTATTTACTGATGATGAAGCGTAACTGCCAGAAATGTTTCATTGTAGCGTGGAATATTTATTGGTATGAGAGTCGTACAAGTGACGGGATTTGTGATAAGTGTTATTCAACGAGCGCAAGACGAAAGCCGGTTTGTATATAATTTCAAGTTGTTGTGTTTTGTGGTAATGAAAGCTAGTCAGCGTTGGCAATTTTTTGCTGTCCCCTCGCATCTTCCTTACTAGCACTTAAGGCAAACCCGGAAAAACTGTCAGTAACTGCTCTCTTAGGAAATGGCTTACTTGTGACCTGTTTTTTTTTAGATCATACTTAAATTAAGCTATGTATTGATTCATTTTTATACAGTTGGTTATGCTCACCACATTGGCGACGTTAGATTACGATGAGTGGACGGTTGCTTTTCGGACCATTTGTTTGAGACTGCTTCAAGTTAGACTGCATTTGGGTGATACTTGTGCATTTAGGCAAATATTGTCGAAGTGTAATGTTACATGCATTGCATGTAGACGCACTGTATCCTTTGCAATGTTAGTCCTCTTCTAGTTTTGCCGGTATTGCTCACATTGTAATGTTAAAACAGAGGATAAGGACTGTTGTCTCAGTATTCTACATAATTTATTGTAGGCTGTACGTACAACATGCGTTCTATGTTTTGCGATGGCCCATAGTCACATAATACTTAATGGCATAAGGAAAATCCTGGTACACAGCTTTCAGTATTAAGTGAAGAACTAGTTGTTGATCACAAAGAACAGTTGACCTGATCTCACAGCTGGGGATTTATGGTGATTTGATTTTGAAAACACACAACATATACACCCACTTACTGGCTAATTATTTAGTACAACAGCTCTGCAAAACTACTTCTTTCTTGACGATTATATAATGTTGATTTGTGTTAGATTTCGTAGAAACTGTTAAAAAAAGTAATTGATTCAAATCATTTAATCTCGGTGGCTGATGATTGAAGTGCTGTGTAGCTATTCCATTATATTAAGAGGTGTTTCTTATACTGTGGCTTCCCTATATACACAAGAGAGACTAGTTTTAATAGGGGAGACAGGCTTTTAAACCAGTTCATAAAAAGTCAATATTATAGCTTTTATGAGGGTAGTGTGTATTACACTGTATTAGGTTAAACTAGGTAGCACTACAGCCGAACAGTATATCAATATTATACTGAGGTCATGATATGACACCAGATATGGTCTTAGACTTTGGATATTGTTAAATTTTGATGGCGTAAGTGATGTGTTTTCCTGGCTTTGAAAGCTGCATTAAGGTAAAGTGATGTAATTTTCTGAACCCAATGCAGTGTGCTAGCTGTTTTAATATTTGCCTCTCTTTCACTTTGTCTTTTTATTCACATTACTGATTGGTTATTTAAAAAATGTCAAAATATCAATAATAAGGTAAAATATTGTGAGATTTTTTTTTCGCGAAATCACCCAGCCTCAGGTAGAACTAATACACTGGGAAACTGAATGTATATATTGTGGCACAGGACACAATGTGTATTGTAGTGACGTTATGGTTTAAATGTTAGACGGGGTGTCTTTAAAAACTTGTTTTTGTGTCAGACACTATGGGTTTGGCTCCTGATTAATTGAATTTTATTTTCATTGTGGATTATGGCTTCTAACAACTGTGAAAACAAGATAATTCAGATAAAGTGATTATTGTGTCACATTCAGTTTGGCAGTCAGCTCTGTGGTTTTGCCAGGTGCTATAAACTGAGCACACCTCTTTCCTTTACAGTGGTGCAACCTCGACCCTTCTGAAAAAGCCCAGACTCACTATCTAGCCAGGCTGTGGCATGTTTAGTTTCACTACCTTCAAGTGAGCCGTTGTTTGAGAAAAACCGGTCAAGCCAGCCTCAGCTCGAACTCTGATGAGCGACTGTCTGTGTTGTTATAGTGCTGGTCCTTGGTGTAATCAAAAAGATCAAGAGAGTCACCATAACTCACTTTTAATTCTTTGTTAAATTTTAAAAACCCCATATAAACATTATAATACTCAAAAATTGTTAAAAAGGTCTTTATATGATTATTATATATTTTCTTATTTTGTATTCACTCTGTTTTGCATAAATTAAGTTTTTAAAAATCACTGCTAATTTTTTTCCGACATTTTTGACTTAAATAATCATAACAATGACTTATTGCCATACTATCTGAAGAGTCAAAAAAGCAAGTCAACTGGACTGTGTTAGGTTTGCAGTTGACTTAGTTAGTTAGTTAGTTAGTTAGTTAGTTAGTCCAGTTGACTTGCTTTTTTGACTCTTCAGATAAACATGACCTGGATGAGTGAGAATCTACACAGATTATTGCCATACGAGACACCCCTCTCAGACACTACCCCCAAACTGATTTGTCATTAGTTCCTCAAAATGTACAAACAGTGCTATGAACTGCTGAAGTGTTTAGTGTAATGAAACCCGTCTTCATCTGCTGGTCCACATTCAATATAACAAAAAGTTAAGTACCATGCATTAGGGGATGTACAATCTTTTGATTATACAAAGATCCACTGTACCATTGGACAGCTAGCATAATTATATGTGAAAAAAAGTTATTGGTGTTACAGGCCTTAAAGGTAAATAATAACCCATCCTAAATTAGGACTTTAAACATTGTGAATATTTCTTTACTAAGCATTATTATTCCAATAAATAGGTTTAGATTTGCATACAGTTTTAAATAGTGACAATTAATAAAAAAAAGAATGAATCTGGTTGGACGATCACAGACTTTTATGATTCAGAAAACTGACTGGATTGAGCAACAGTTCTGTTGCAGGCGCTTGCTCCTGCCCTTGATGGATGATTACCATTGCCCAAGTGGCTGCTTGCATATGTAAGCCACGGGCCGTGAATGCACATCCCCCAGAGGACCTCAAGGCCAGACTAAACCTGCACATGTTAATGAGACAGTGTCTCAGGGAGGCCCAAATTAATACTATGTTTGGGTGGTGCCTGTCATCGAGCAAATTCAAACCATTCCTTGTTTATTCCAACAGAACTGCTTCTAAGTGAAAATCAAAGTGGTCAGTATGGATTTAGTTTTGTGAAGCTTGATCATACAGCAGGAGTTGTGACTCTTAAAGCCAACATACCATTTTTTGCTGCCAGAACTTGTATTGAAAGCCTGGTCAATTAGTTTAGAAAATTAAGATGCCACATATAAGATTTCTGTTTCTGCAAAAGACCTATGTTACCTGTTTTGGAGTCTTGTTATTTCTTCAGAACACTCTTTGATCTATTTTCTCTCTCTTTCTCTCTAGATTTTGCGCACAGAAGTGGAAACACTTCAGTCGTAAATGGAAGGGGACAAGCAGGCACCCTGTGTCCCAGACAGCCACACACTCATTACAACACCTGCTTGAGCACTGCAGTATCGATGACTACACCTGAAAAAATTGATTACATTTGACATCGCAGACCTGACTATACTACAGAAACCCTTGGGCTGCTGCCATGGATGGGGAGGAAGAGGTCTCTCACATGAGTGAGGATGTGATCAGTGAAAACAATGGCTCCATGGAAAATAAAAAAAGAGAGGCAAAAGGGACCTGTCTGAAAATTGAGGGCCAGGATGGCTATGTGTTCAAATCCTACAGCATTAACCCTCATGAGACTGCGGATGCAAAGTCGCCTGCTTGCTCCTCGATAACACTGGATAAAGACTCTTCCCCTTCTTTTCATTTAACTTCTCAGGATGACAAACAGCTGGAGTCAGACCAGGCAAGTGAGACTGATCCAGCTTCTCCCACCCTATCAAATAAATGCCTGAACACTAATACTGAGGGAAATATGGAGTGTGAAAAGTATGAAAATGGTAATGAAGAAAGTCAACATATCAAAGAGGAGACAGGGGATGCCAATGGAATGGAGGAGGAAACCCAGGACGATGAAAGGTTAGCATTTGGTAGCTCAGTTGGCCCTTTTGTAACTAGAGATGGTGATGAGTATAGTAATTTGCTAAGTGGATACACAAGCACCCTTTATGATGTTGCCATGGATGCTGTCACTCAGAGCCTTTTGTCATCTATGAGAAGTAATAACAACCCGAGGAAAAAATCTCCAGCATGGAATCATTTTTGCATATCGCCACGAGACAGTACCAAAGCAATCTGTTTATACTGCATGAAAGAGTTCAGTCGGGGCAAGAATGAGAAAGACCTCAGCACCAGTTGTTTAATGAGGCACGTTCGAAGGGCTCACCCCACTGTGCTTTTACAAGATGGAGCAGACTCATCCTCAAATAATCTGACGAGCTCTCTTGCCTCATCTTTGATACCTCCTTCCCCAAACTCACCAAAAAATGGAGACTTGACTAATAGCATCATTTCTTCTGCCTCAAAGAACACTTCACCGTCCACCTCCTCAGCTGAAAATTCAGATCTGTCATCCAAAGAAGTGCTGTCCAAAGTCGAACCAAAACTAGAACAGTATGCCAACGCAGACTCAGTTTGCAGCATGTTCTCATCCTCACATTCCAATGAAAACAACCTTGAAGAAATTTTAGATGGAGGGCCTGAGCGCCTCCCTGGGACCCCTAAAAGCTCGAGTTCCCGTCGAAGATCAGCTGTATGGAAACACTTCTACCTGTCGCCTGCTGACAATTCCAAGGCAGTATGTATCCATTGTATGAATGAATTTAGTAGGGGTAAAAATGGGAAGGATCTAGGGACTAGCTGTCTTATTCGTCATATGTGGAGGGCCCATAAAGAGGTTGTCATTGAGGAAAATGGACAGGGCAATCACATTCCCCCACCCTACACAAACCCGCCCTCATTATTGTCCCGCACACAACTACAGGATCCACTAGACTTAAAAAAAGAGTCACCTCTTTTTCCATCCTCACCAGAAACCATATCAGATGAATTACCCCAAAGCATGGAGGAAAGCATGGATATAAAAGAGGAAACTGATGAGGTTATGCATCTCTCAGGGCAGGAGTCCTCTCTCAACCTCTCCTTCAAAACTCAGGGGGAGGATACACCCTTAACTTCCTCACCATGCGACCTCTCTGAGGGCAGCAGCCTCAACCAGGATCATTCAGTTTTCCAGCAAAACAAGAAGATCATGAAACGGGTGAAATCTGAAGTGTGGCACCATTTCATAGTGTCACCAGTTGACCAGTTAAAAGCACTGTGTCGTTACTGTCCATGTGTCATCAGTCGTGGGAAGCGGGGTGACTTTGGTACAAGCTGTCTGATGAGGCATCTTATGAGACGCCACCCAGACGTCCTCAAAAACCAAAAAAGCACAGATGAGAAGGAATCATCCCCTCATCCCTACACCAATCTCCTTGCAACAGACACAGTTTCAGCCAAAGAAACTGAAAGCCCTGCCAGTGAGAAAAAGCCACAAACCCTGCCTGTTTTCAGCAAAAAGACGTCAAAACTGTGGAACCATTTCTCCATTTCACCTGCTGACCCCACAAAGGTGGTTTGTTTGCACTGTAGCCGCACAATTAGCAGAGGCAAAAAGACTACAAACCTCGGCACAAGCTGCCTCTTCAGGCACATGCAGAGGTTTCATGGACATGTTCTTGAAAGTAACAGTACTATCTCAGGTGATGTGCCGTCTGCTGAAATTCACGTTAAACAAGAGCTCATGGACACTTCCGTTTATGAAACAGAACAGAGCCGTGAGAGGTTTGATGAACACCACCCAGTTGCCAAAAAAATCACCAAACTTATTGCAGAAATGCTCGCACTGGATCTTCAGCCATCAGCTTTGGTGGAGAATGCTGGACTGAACAGACTACTTGAGTACCTCCAGCCTCAGTATTCTCTACCATCTTCTTCTTATTTTACCAGCACTGCCATACCAGATATGTACGAAAGGGTAAAGGATGTTGTGCTGACCCACCTGAAAGAGGCTGAAGGTGGTGTTGTCCACTTTACAACTAGTATTTGGGTCAGTAGCCAGACAAGGGAATACCTGACCCTAAGTGCCCACTGGGCAACGTACGAGTCAAGTGTCAGACCCCAGGGTCAGGATTTTCACTGCTCTGCTCTCCTAAGTGTCTCACAAATAGACTGTGATCAAGATATGCATGACATCCCAACGCAGCTGGAGTATCTGTGGGAGTCTTGGATCACCTCATCAGGGCTGAAAAAGGGGTTCACTGTAACTGATAACAATACCATTAGAAACACCTTGGAGGACCATGGCCATGTCACCATGCAGTGTTTTGGACACACTATAGACCTCATTGTTAGCGAAGCCATAAAGAGCCAGAGAATGGTTCAGAACCTTCTGAGTATTGCAAGAAAGATCTGTGAACGAGTGCACCGCTCAGCAAAGGCCAAGGAGAAGCTGGCTGAGCTCCAGAGGGCCCACCAGCTGCCAGAGAACCAGCTGATTCAGGATGTTCCTTCCAAGTGGAGGACCTCATTTTTCATGCTGGAGCGGCTGGTTGAACAGAAGAAAGCCATCGACGAGATGTCGATCGAGTGCAATTTCAGGGAAATGATCAGCTGCGATCAGTGGGAAGTGATGCTGTCGGTCTGCAATGCACTGAAACCTTTTGAAGTCGCCTACAGGGAGATGAGCAACCGCACTGCCACTCTGGGACAAGTCATACCACTCATTCACATTCTCAATAGGAAGATTGATCTGCTGTTTGATGAAACTGTGGGCATTGACAACATGCTTAAGTCTCTCAAAGAAGCCATGGTGAGCAGATTGTCCGCAACTCTGCATGACCCACGATACACCTGGGCGACCATGCTGGATCCAAGATATAAGACTTCGTTGTTCACAGAGGAAGAAGCTCAGCGATGTAAACAAGATCTAATCCAGGAGCTTGACCTGTCCTCTTCTACCTCAGTGGCAGTTAAAGCTCCGCTGCCCAATGGCTGCAATGAAGCTCCAGTTTCATCCAACACCTCCAACTCAAACAAGGACAACCTCTGGTCCCTCATGGCTGACATCAGACAAAAGATTAAACACGAGGAGAAGCCAAAGTCCTCAGAGCTGGCGGTGCTGGAATACCTTGAGGAAGACATACTTGATCAAAGCTGTGACCCCCTCGACTATTGGAACCTGAAAAAGTTCCTGTGGCCCGATCTTGCCAAAGTAGCTGCCCGTTATGTGGGCTGCCCTCCCAGCATCGTCCCAGCAGAGACACTGTTCAGCACAGCTAGTGTCAACTGTACCCTAAATCAGCCCAGACCATTACTGGAAAACATGGAGGGTCTGCTGTTCCTCAAGGTCAACCTCCCTCTGATTTATTTTCAATACTGATTATTGTTGACCATTAACTTGAAAACCCTTTATCAAGGACCAAGTTGCATTGCTGTGAAATGGGGATTTTCTGTTGGGCAAAATGTAAAATATCAATTTATTTGCTGATTGAATCTCAGTGCAAAGGCCAGATTTTGAGGTTTTATTGTATTCCGTGTACTACTGTTAAAACACTTTGGAGCTGTTGTGATGAAAAGTCTCAGTCAAAAGTGTATCAGGGAGGGAGGGTTTTTTCTAGCTGTAGGGGTTGGTGACAATGTGTTTGCTTGTAAATCGATGTTTTTGTTTTCAGTGTCTACTCTCTCCTTGTGCCTTATCCAAAACTACTTCAGGTCAAAGTGCTGTAAATATTTTGTTAAATTGCGCAGATCACGTCAGGATGCTTTTTGATTATCATGTATTAAAGATAGATGCAGAGTTGTTTTCTGAATGAAAACATGGCCCAAAAATAAATGCTGTGATTGAAAGATGTTTTAAGTTAATGTTATTTAATTTTCATTGTGAATTCGTGGCTCATGGTACTGTCAGTTAGAAATAGACCTTTTTTTTACTTGCTGAAATGTTTTTAATAAGATGATGTATAATATTGCTGTATTTTCAGAATAAGCAGTTTGTTTGGAAGATACAATTTGTCTCTTAAGCACAATTTAAGTTTATGTCCAGGGGATTAAATTATGGGTTTATTATTGAGTAAAACAATGTACTGTACATTTTTATATTAAATAACTTCTGAACCTAATTTGATAAATGTTTTAGCATTGAGACTGGAACCATGCAAATTTTGTGGTCATTTGTAAATAAAGTTTTTCCTTATGCAACATTGCAGAGGGTTGTTATTTAGTTGTCAGTAAACGAATGTTATAATGGTCAGACCATGGACTTCAGAGTCATTGGACATCTGCAGGCTTAGGATTTTTTAATCCATTTTAGGAAACTGGTTCCATTCACACAGTTTGAGCTTTATTCATTCACAAAATATATCTACAAAATTGAAAGATTTACAGCTTGAGGAGAAGAATACAATAAAGCCATTTCATTTTTCCACTGCCATTCATGAAGAGTACAGAACTATTTTAACTAGCATAACATTGTAAACATCAGAAAAATTCAAGAAAGTTCAATGCAAAATTTTTCACTTTGGTACATGTTACCAGATGAATGTTAAATATACCCCTTAACATTTCATTCTAAGCTTGTAGAACGTTTGTTTTGGTCACTTTTGGTCCTATTTTTCATGGTCCTTAAGAAACCCGACTCATACATCCAACTCGTCATTCTTGTTTAAGTCACTCTTTTTGTTCACGAGTTGTAGTCTTTCTCTCCAGTAGCACAGTTTTTCTCGCAAGCCGCACACTGACAGGAGGGAAGTGAAACATGTTGAGGGCAATATTGTTGTAACCTTCTATGAAGGCCAAAGGCTGATGAGTGTCTTGGAGTAGGTGTATCTTGGTGACATTAGCCTCCATCAGTAGGTGTGAGTACATTTTGATCCCAGGATCTGTGAGGCTCAGGTCCTCACGTTTGTCATATCTGGTAAAAAAATATAAGAAACAGCATTATGCGGTAGGGGGAAAAAAAGGAAAATTTTGACAAATTTTAGTTAAAAAAATCAAAAATAAACCAACCTCCAGTTTCTATTCTCTTCTAAGAAACGAGAGACTCCCGTTTCTGCGGCGTATGTGTCAATATGAACAAAGACATCTGCGAACAAAGCCATTGTGGAACAAAGTGAGAGATTAAGATTAGTCAAGATGTTTAGACAACACTTGTAAAAATAAAAAATGAAAACAACCTAAATGATAACCCAAAAACTGCATTGCATTTTCTATGATTATGATTACCTCTTAATTATATATTGACTCATTAGCTTCTCTCAAAGTTGTCTCTGATTTCTTGTATAAAACTTGCATTAAAAAAAACAAAAACGTGCTAAAAGTGATTCTGACCTGCTGTAACTGGCAATAGCCTGTGCAGTTCCTGCAGTCCTCGGCCCCCCGGGTAGTTGTGGTGGGAAACATAGAGACAAATACTAGAGTACGCTGCATTGGTCAACAGCTGGCAAACCACGACTGCAGAGCCCAGTTTATATATCCAGGATTTCTGGTAGTTGCTCAGGCTGAAGGATAAAGAAAGAAGAAAGTCAGCAAAACTCTTGCATTATCTCATGAAGGACAACAGCCAATCTCACATACTTATGATTGCACTGATGTCAATTTTAACAGAACAGATGCTTTGTATCAATTTTAAAAAAGAGTAAGTTCAATATACAGAATGTTGCTACTGGCCAGGCACTGAAAAGAGCGCTTTAAACAATTAAACCTTTATTTTCTAATGATTTCTATAATCCTAGGTCAAATTTTGTATTGACTTACATAAAAGAACAGCCTCTAGCAGCCACCAAGCTGAGCACAGGGAAAGTGTATATTATGAAACGCATCTCCTTGTGAGGCAGCAAGGAGTAGATAAGAATGAAGCCAACAGTGGGTAGTAGCAGCAGCCTCATTCGCCTGTCAAGGAGGCCGAGGGGGACGAAAAGCAGTGTACAGCCCAGGGCACGGGGCACAGCAGAGTAAAAGTACCACAAAAAGGGAGAGGTTTACTGGGGAGAAGAGAGTCAAGGAGAACTGGGAAGGAAGTGGATCATCTTCCATTGTTTTCACTCAGTATATGCAAAAAGTTCAAGCAAATGCACAAGAGATGGTGCACTTGTGTAAATAAAAGGATATTCCCCAGTTGGAGCTTTTGTTGAGAATAGTGTTGTACCACAACACCTGACCTTCGGGCCACAAAAACTTCCTCCAAAAGATAGTGTCAATGGCGACTGTCAGAGCTGTAAAAGACAAATGATATCAAAAACTCTTGACATTTCATTTTTTATTTAGTATGTACTATGCACACACTGTGCGTTCATTACTAACCCAGTGACAAGATCCCAGCTGGCACAGCATAATAAAGCAGCTGCAGCAGTCCCAGCTTCCTGCTCAACAGTGATATCAGTAACATGAGACCCAAAAAGATGCAGAGCTCTGACCGGAACACAATGATGACTAAAGCAGAGAGGCTTATGAACCGGCCGTATTTCTGAGCCATCCAAGACGTGAATGCTACCAGAACTGGGAAGAGAACCAACTTCCGTCACGTCACTGGTACATTTACCTCATCAATCAATCAAGCTTTTTCAAAAGTTTTCGTATTATGATGATTATTACTTATGTATCTTACCTATTGGCAGTGCAAATATATTAGGGAGTGTCCTGGTGCTGTAGAACATGAAGTGAAACTGAGAGGCACATGTTAGACAGAAGAGCCCAGCAACTGTTGAGCCAAACTGTCTCCTCACCTCCCTTTGCATGTGCCACAGTGCACTTATAACACACACTCCCAGAGAAGCTCGAACTGCACAGAACACATCAAGAGAACAGGTTTGTTGAAACTGTTAAAAACCAGGGAGGCAACATTTTTAACGTATAATCGCTTTGAAAAATACCAATTAGTGAGACAATAGCCATTTACCTGTCAGCTGTGTGTAGAATTTTGGTGCTTCAAGTAGAGATGACAGAAACACAACAGGGGAGCAGAGAATGGAGAGAAACAGGGGGCCAAGGAATGTCCGTGGCACCACACCAGGGAACTCATGATGGTCATACTAAAAGACAGAACAAGCTATGGACTCAGAAGCACCTTAAAAAAGATAAGCTAAACTCATTGTTCCAGTGAAAATGGTTGTGATCAAAAGCTCCAAAACAGCTATTAAATGGTCACTGAGCTGCTATTGTTCTGTCAACTGTTTTCTCATTTCTGTTGCTGTTATATACCTTCATGTTTTAAAGGATCACTAGCAATGTTTAAATGATGTAACATGTCACAATGCTTACAGTTTGAAAGGAACATTACACGAGTGAACAGGAAAAATTTAGCATTCATTTCTGACAGTACAATGCTTACTTAAATTAATGTTTGAATTACCTAAATTAATGCTTTAATCTTACTCATGTCTTTGAATGTGTGTTTGACTTGATTTAAAAATAACCGCATACACAATGTACCCTTTTTGGAGCTCAAATTACATCACAATTATATATTACTCTGATAATACTTCCACTATCTACAAATGACAAAGCTGCAAAATTGTAAATCTCTAACATACATACGGTCTGAGCTGATGGGTTGTCTGTATGGTTTGTGTTACGTTTTCACAACTTTTTGATTTAAAAAAGACTTTTTTCATTCACTTGTGCTGTGCACTGTTAGCCTGTTAGCATATCTACCTATTAATAACACCTTCTTACCTTGTCAAAGTTCAGTCTGTGATATAAAATGTCGTGAGCCGCTTGTAAATTAAAGCTCTCTTCTACTTTCGTAAACGGGCAAATTAATAAATGCAAGAGAGCCACCGCAATTAATAAAAACAGCATGGGCAGCCCCAAATTATTTCTCTTTTCAGCCATGACAGCTGAAAGATTTTTATCACTTCCGGTCAAGACAGGAAGCGAACGACACAACATGTTTTCATCACGCTAAAAATAAAAACATTATCTTAATTTTGGGGAACTTGATGAATTATTTGATATTCTAGTCAAATATGTCGCTAAAAAGGAAAGACACAATTATTTTAATAACTTCTGTTTGAATTCCTGAATTTTCCACGTGGGGGAGTGCCTCTTTTGTCCCGCGCGTGGCGGCTCGTGATTAGTTCTTCCTTTGATTGACAGGTAATTCTATCAAATCAGCGCGAGCCACAATTTTAACAAGAAGCTGACGCGGAAATCTAAAACCGCATCGTTTTTTTTCTACACCCGGCATGTAAATATCACTTTGTTGCGCTTTGCATAGACAACGTTAACTTAGTTTTAATGTTAAGAACAGCTCATTTAGATCTGTCCCACCCGTGTACCACTTCAACATTAGTTGAAATCTCGCTAACGTGTGTCTGAAGCCAGTGCATTGATATGATACTGTGTCTGAATTGATCGGCTGAGATGCTGCCCTTCGGTCCAGAGCCGCGGCTTCTGCTGCTATTGTCTTGTGTAACTCTTGTATTACTTTCTCAAGTTACCGACGCCAAGAAGGATTTAAAAAGCTCTTGTACAACGTGTCAGCAAATTACAGATAACTTCAACAAGGTAAGAGGACGTTTGTCAGCCTCTTCTCTCCGTTTTCTCTATTTTATTAATATCCTTACCTTTATTAATGTATATTTGTATGTATTCATTTAAAAAGTGAGGGTTCCTGCTCCTTTAAATGCTCACAAATGCCTTAAATATCTTTTGTCATTATCAGATCCTTTTACTTTTTTGTTCTACAACATTAACACCTTTATTTGTATTAAAGGGCTTTGACAGAACAGCAAAGCAGAACTTTGGTGGAGGCAACACAGCCTGGGAAGAGAGGAAACTGTCTAAATATGAGACAAGGTTAGACAGAGCGACCTGTTCCCCCCACAGGTCACCCTGACTTAGGAGCCAGTCATCACTGTTGTGTTTGCTTTGCACTGGAGCTGCAGGTTGTTGTAGGCACTTTGGAAAGTTTTCAGAACATGCATTATGCATTTTAATCTGTAGCTGACTCTCTGTCCAAACGATTGGTAGAACAGGATCACTTAAACATTCTTACATATGGCAAGTATAGGGGGTTCATTTCCTGAACCTGAAGTAACCTTCAGTTTTGTTGCAGTTACTCAAACTACTACAATCTTGACATGACTTGCATGCAGCACTTCTCTTTTCTATGACACAATTTATGTGGTAGCACATGATTGATTCTTCCTCCACCTCTTTGAATTTCTATTCATGAATCTAATTTTTCATTAACAGTGAGATCCGTCTGATGGAGATTGTGGAGGGGTTGTGCGACAGCAGCAGCTTTGAGTGCAACAACATGTTAGAGGAGCACGAGGAGCATTTGGAAACTTGGTGGTTCAAGAGGTGAGATTAGGCTTATGCAAATATCTTTAGAGTTTTCAAGAAGGCTTAATTTCATCTGACAGTTAAATAGCAAGAACTCAAAACAACTTGTGTAAAATAAAGGACAGACATTGTTGCCCTCCTAGCATGATAGGGCACACTGACAGAGGTATTCTCTGTTGAGTTATTTGTGTTTTTGATTGTTTCACCTGGTAAACTATGAGTAAAATGTTTTCCTGTTTTGTTTCCTGTTGCAATATAGGAAAACGAAACATCCTGACTTGCATAAATGGTTCTGCATTGAAACACTCAAAGTGTGCTGTCCAAAGGGAACATTTGGACCTGACTGCAATGGTAAGGAAAATCCTTTCATAAAAACTCTCAGCAGCACAAAAAAAAAAAAATTCCAAGAACCTTCAGCTGTAGTATTGTTGTTAAAAGTGTTAACGTTAGTAAAAATTACATTTAATAATTGTGTTTTCTTTCTGATTGTCTTCTTTGCAGCCTGTGTGGGGGGCTCTGACAGGCCTTGTCATGGAAACGGGATATGCGATGGGGATGGGACTCGCGGTGGGAACGGAATGTGCCTCTGTAACCACAGTTACAAAGGGGAGTTCTGTCTAGACTGCATTGAGGGCTTCTTCAATGAAGTCAGGAATGACACCTTCTCTCTGTGCACAGGTACACATCAACATGCATGAAACTGGAAAGGCAGAATACACACAAGGAAGGCAGTTGGTAGTGCGATTGTCCTGATTCTGAACCCAGGTTTCATCTCCTCCTTTAGAATGCCACTCATCCTGCAAAACCTGCACTGGAGCAACTAATCAGGACTGTGATGAGTGCAAAGAAGGCTGGGAGGAGGATGAGCAGGAAGCTTGTGTGGGTAAGAGTGCAAATAAAAAAATCATGGAGAGTGTGTGGGGTTTCTAAAACATTGAGTTGTGTATTTATATTTTAAAACCAACAAAGAGTACTAACTTTTTTCTTGCTCTTTTGTCTCTTATGGATTGCAGTTTATAGTTGCGAAACTTGCAGTAAATTTAGGCAGGTCTCAACAAAAGTCTTTTGTCATTTGCAAATCAATACAGTTTACCATCCTTTTGGAGTTAAATATGAAAAATTGAACTGAATATTAATATCAGCGCAGACAGAATTTGGCCCTCATAAAAAATGCTGTAATTGTATATTGATCTTTCCGCTTCTGTCAAATGAAATTCAGGCTCGTAGCATAGCAGAGACCAACTAATCACACTGTATTTGACATATATTTGTTGTATTTTGCAGTAGATAGCGGGTGCTTGATTAGATGCCAACTTGGCAAACACAATTTAGCAAAAAACAACAAAAAACAAATATATGATGTGAGGCTTGTGATTTATGTGATTTTTATGCACCTCATCATTTGTTTATTGGCATATTTGAAACAAGGTGGTTGTCATCCTGATGTGGTAAAATGCATAAACAGTGCTCAGATTCTGGTCCATGCACACCGTCTTCCTCACTGCTGTATGTGTTACAGACATAAACGAGTGCTCCAAAGATCCTTCTCCATGTAACGAAGATCAGTACTGCTCGAATACAGCTGGCTCCTACTCCTGCTTTGGTAATAATTCTCTCAGATTTGCACAACATTTTCATCCACAAGACCACAAAAAGGTCTCGTTTTAAAAAACATTGTAAAACCAACAGCCAGTGTAACATGTATTAATGCTGTCATAGGCAAAATTCTCAAAACCAGTGTTGCTTGTAAAATGTTTTTACTTCAGTTAGCAAACAAAATGTTTTGTTCATCAGGATAGGGGCCATAAGCCCTTTGTTAATGCATAATATTATTTCTAAAATCTATAGCTGTCAACCATCATTTTCCTCTTCATTTAAGTAAACACAACAAAGAACTTCCCATTAGATGAAAATCATGTAAAAATGTCTTTCACAGCCTGCGACAAAGTGTGTACCGGCTGCACTGGAGCTGGTCCTGATAAGTGCCAGGCTTGTGCCGGCGGATACCAGGACACAGAGGGCACCTGCACAGGTATGAGGTTAATCATTTACCCTTCGGTTTTCCTGAGCCAAGGGTCAAAATTACATAAACAGATGAGCTCTTAATGACTGAATTACTTAATTGACTGGTGTAGGACAGAAGATGCTTCCATGTATCAGGATGCCTTTATGTGTCATTAAATGTTCATATCACTAAACTGGCTTAAATTTTAGAATATGCAGTTTATTAGTTAAAATACTAAAGAGAAGGAAGGATAAGTCTAACATTTCTCTTTTGTTATTGTCAACAAATGCTATTAGGTTTACAAAACTGGTCACAGACAAATATATAGTTATTTTTTTGTAGTAATAGCAGTACATTATAGTTTTTAGCAAACTATTACTCAACTAGAAGTAAGTAGTGATTTTGGGGGACTATTTTCAGCTGTGGATTGATTTGAATCATAGTAAGTAATAATGTTATCTGGATGGTACAAATGATCAAATCAAAATAAACTACACTGCATGTCTTCATCATCATCATGCAGAATGGGGAGAATTAATGGCTCATCAACAGGTTTTTCTAAAAGTCTAATTGGAATATCGGAATAATAAGGAAACATAATAGGAAAAGGAATATTGTGTCAGGCTTGTGACTATGGCTGTCATGATACAAATTTTCACTACAAGATTATTGTGAAAGACTTTACCATCATAATATCACTATGATATCTAAATAAACATTAAAAATCATTTAAATTTACTATGTTTTAACAGTTTTTTGTAAAAAATGAATTACGCTTAAAATAGAAGTGAAGTAAGGTACAGTGTGTAATCATAACAAAACAGAAGTGTAGCAACCAGTGGTAAGGTGCACTACTGCCACCTACTGTGACAAGTTGAGAACAAGTAGAAATGATTCGACAGGCAGTTTTTTTATTCATGTGATGTTATTATATGTGTGTTAATTTCATTTTTACAGATCACTGTTATCATCAACACTTTTACTTGTTAGTAAGATTAATAAATCATGTATTCATTCAAATGTAAAGCTTTATTTAAAACTCTTGCTACATGTTTTTACTGATTGTGATTGAGGTGTTGAGTCATGGGTCACATCACACAAGGAAACTTTGCTTTAGTTAGGTCAGTGAGTCAGCCTTAAATTGTGTGTTGTGTGGGCTTTTTTATTGTAGATATTGACGAGTGTTCCCAGTTAGAGTCTGTATGCACTGAGGAGCACCAGGAGTGCATCAACAATAAAGGAAGCTACATGTGCATCTGCTCGAGTGGCTATGAAGAGCAAGACGGCAAATGTGTCCAAACGCAAGAGCCGGGTAAGGATTGATGCTGGTTTAAGGGCTTATTCAATATGAGTTGTGCTCAACAATCTAAATAATTATTTTTTAAATGCCTCGTTTTTAAAATGACATTTTTTTTTTTTTTTTACTTTAAAACCTAATGTTAATATACCCCCTACAAAATTTAGTGATACCACAGTCCATGAAACAAACAAAATTAAATTGTATCATTGTGAAAATTGCATCAGCAATGTCATGTCACATTATGTTGTGATCAATAATATAATAAATATTAACAGCAAATGTAAAATAATGGTAATAATAATAATAATTTCATTTTCACCAGAAAAAGAGGAGGAGTCAGAGGCATCTGAGATGACCACAAGTCCGCATAGGGAGCTTTGATTAAAACGCCGAGGCCAATGGAAGCACATCAGGAAGAGCAGCTGGAATTCCAGCAAATCCGAAGCCACTCATTTTAAACTTGTCAGCAACATGCACTTAATGTCCTGGCTGCTCTTAGAATCAACAGAAGTTGCTCCACATCATGGATGACGAAAAGGAAAGAAAAAAAAGAGACATTTTATGCTCTGAGTACGTTGGTCATCATTGCTTTCCTTTGGTGTGCTCATACTAGCACTTGATGTCTTTATTTGTTGTACGGTTTTAAAATCAAAGACTATGTTTGAATAAAGGTGATGTAAAATTTAATATGAAACCTTGTCAAAACACCTGTATATTTTCTTCAAAAATTTCTGTCCTTTTCCGATTTATGAGGAGCAAATGCAATGCAATGGATTAGATAAAGTTACAATTCATATCACAAGCAGTGTTGTAATGCAGTGATTGTAAATGACCACACAGTGGCAGTCAAGCCTTATGAAAGATACATGCCTACTGCTGTGTTTAGCTGTGTGTCTTTTAAATTGATTTTTAAAAAGGACTAAAAGTGTGTCTCATTGTTTTGACTAATTGCTTGGCCTCATATCTTATAGCCATAGTAATACATAACCAAATTTTAGCATTTTTTACTGGAAATCATAGTGTATATTCTATATCTTCATATTTACATGCTCTACAACCTCAATCTTGAACAAAATCTGCAGACAATTTTAATCCAAGGTTTCACTTTGTGCCTTGTATTTGACAAAAGCTATTTAATCACCAGCATCTTCTTTTGATCTTTAAAAAGTCGGTTGAACCTCCACTTCTCAGGTGTTCAAGATACGTTTTGAAGAGACCTTCCTGTGGCCCCGTTCGGATCAAAGCATATTTTTGTAACCCAAGTCTCACCTTGCAATAAGGCTTCCCGGCTTCCTGCGGGATGATGTCAGCTGTTTTGACTCGACAGGCTTGCCAAGGTGGAGGAACAGCCAGCTGAGACCTGTCTGAGCTGGTAGTGAAGCAGCAGAGATGCAATCATACCAAAGACTCCCACCAGCCACCCCTCCACTTTTCACTCTTGGTTGTTAACTCATCTGTATGGAAAGTTTTTTCCCTCGTGTTATCAAATTGCTAGTACAGATGTGAAATCCAGGATTGAATAATAATTTTGACTTATTCAAAACATATTATATAAGGCCTAATAAATCGTATTTGCTCACATCCCTCATAAATAAGGTAATGTACAAAAATGTCTCTTTTTTGACAGGAAGCCATGTAGTTAAAACAAAAGAGACAAAAACAACAAAAATCAGAACAATTAATGTAGCTGATTTCTTTTTACGTGCTTGGAGTATGGCTTGTATTGTAAGCAGCAGCTGGTTAGCTTAGCTTAGCACAAGAACCTAGGAACAAGGGACCAGCTAGACATGGCACTATTCAAGGGAAACAAAATCCACCTAGCCTTATCAATTCTGACCACAAAATACATGATGGACACCCTGTCGGTTGCCCCCGGCATTTGCAATAGTTATTAGTTATGCTGTTATACCAACTGGTATAGCTAACATTAGCTTAACTTGCCAGAGCGAATCCAACATCCTGTAAAATCTTGGTTTTCCAGTTTGTTCTACAGGAAGTGGGTGAACTCAGGTGTGACCCTATTCCCAGCTCCCACTTCTAACTTTCAGGTTAAATGGAGTATAACACAACAGCCAGTCAAGAGAGTGGTATCAATTTTACTGTCTAACTTTCAGTTAATAGCAATTAATCATATTTCCCAAGATACTGCCTTAAAATGTCGCCACTTCCACAATTAAGCAACAATATACTAAGCAAAAGAAACAGTTAACAGAGAAAAGGCAGCAAAATAAACACAAAGAAAACACCTCCAAGGTCTGTAAAGTCCATGTGTCATCAATACCTGAAGGGAGGAAGTGTTTATCTTTATGGAGAGGTTAGGCTGGATGAGAACCTAAACAGCTAAGACAGCAAGAGAGGGCAAGAGCGTGAGTCAGCATACTGACTAATACATGAGTCAGTGTACCTACTATTGATGCTACAACAACCATCTAGGTGAATTTTTTGCTATGTTAAAACAGTGACAGTGTAGAAATATTTAATGTGATGCTTCATCGCTTTGGAAATGCGATAGGCTTTCCACTTTGACTCCTTCAGGCATAGAAATGGCTCAGATGGAAAGTTTGCAATCATGTTACAGCAGGCTGGGTACCATAAGCAAACACTACAGATTCACTTGGCTTTTTCTAAACTCAGTGGCTTTTTTCATTTGACACACACACACCCAAGCATTGCAGCAGCAGTGATTTGATGATTCAAGAGTAGAAGTAGAGTAAGATAATAAACTTCACTCGACTTATCAGCCTCAACCACAAAGTGGGGCTGCCATAGATTATTCTGTTTCATCTTGAGATGCAGATCCCATCTGCACGCCCGGCCAGGTATTTCAGCCTTCCTTTTGCTTTTTAAATTAAGTGATAAATCAAAACTAAAGACATTTTTCAACCTTGATAATATTCTCAGTGGTACATTGAAAGAAAACAAGGCAGTACAGTAAAGAGATTTCAAGTTAAGATATCAGACCCATTTAATCGTCAAACTGTAGAAGCAGAAACAGCTGAGAAGATATCATACCAAGACCCCACAAGGATCCCAGGAACTGTTATTTGGATAAACCATTATCTGTCAACAACAGTGATCCATTAGACCTGACCAAAAAAAGGAGTGAGGACCCTGCATTGCTGCCTCCAACCTCAGACTTGATCTGCTACCAGTGTTCCCAATGCCTGTCAACCAGTACAGCTAAAATGTTGATTTGTTTTTTTTTTTTTGTGGGACAATGTGTTCATGAAGCATGCCACAAAGTCATAAAAAAATGGGATGAACAGTTCTAAATAGCTCTTATAATATACATTATATTTTAGGACAATGTCTGTGTCTCTACTTTTGACTGTCCTCTAAGTTAATAGAGAAAAACCTTAACCACAAAATTCCACCCAAATATGTACTTTAGTCAATGCAAGTTAAACATCATCTGTCAAAGACCAACAGTGGTCATTCTAGCTTTGCAATCATCACTTTTGCTACAGAGATGCAGAAAATATCCTCGAGGGAGATCCCCATACAGTTAGCAAAGATAGCTAACCAAGATGGCTACTTTTTCTGTTTACCCTCTGATGGATTTTGAGGTAAACATTGAGAAAACTCAATGATATTGTTGTAGGAGGCTCACGCAGCTTGCCCTGATATACCTGTTTTTTAAGTTTGTGCATTTCTACTGTGGTGGTGACAAGTCCCATGCTAGCCAGCATTGTCCGGTAGCTACGACAGCTAATGCAGGTGCTCATGAGTGTTTACATTCAATGGGACTCGAAATCAAGTGCAGGTAAATCCTTAGGATCTTGCTCAAAATCCTCAGTGGTTTGACCTGCTTGTGACCTTCTTAAGACGGCTCTTCGAACCACTGGGTTTGCCTTGAAATTAGAGTGTTTATTCCACATGCTGGCCTCCCCTTTTGTGCGGTGCAGTGAATCCCTGGTCGAATCCCACAAAACATGAACCAATAAGTCGATGGCGTTTTTGTGTCTGCACATGCACAGCGTTGCCCGTGCATGTGTTTACACATGCTGGGAGAGCATGTGCACATGTGCACAAGCGCTCTGTGGTTGGAGGGGTACCCTGCTCTTTTCTCTTGACTTTCTGGTGGTTTTCTTTTGCCAGTAAACCTCAGCTGGGGAGCACATGGTCCAGCTGTAGCGAGGTGACGACGAGGTCACTGACAGTGTTACAGAAGAGACCTGCAGAGCAAGAAAATACACTGACTTTGAACGGACAGCACTGTAATCTTCTCCATTCAGAATTGCTTTCTATTTTCAGAAGGCCAGGACTCCCTACCCTCTACTCCCTGGCATCAAATTATGACTTTGATTCTCCTCCTCATCCTCATTCATCAGTGGTTCAACCTCAGAGCTGCTGTTTCCCAGAGCTATCCTTAGACAACAATCCTCTTTGTTTCATTGCAAGGCAGTGGGATGGGGATAATCATAGTGCTGTGGGACGCTGAGGAAAACTGCATGCCTGGCCTAAACTAGAAGCCAGATGTGGCACCATGTGCTTTTGTTCAGCTGACAGTGGACCGCACCGCCTCTGATGTCAGGCACTCCTTAAACTCGCTGCCTTCTCTGATGCGGTTGTGTCTGCCTTCCTTTCACCCTGCTGGGTGCTCAACCGCCAGCAAATAAGCCAAACAATTTGAAACCTTGCAGAAAGGACTCAAGTGGAACTGAAAAATACAGATTTTCAAGGTGCTGCTTGGGAATTGTTCTCTTTCAGGGTAACAGGAAAGAAGGTGCAGGGAGTGAATAAACTGACATGAGCACACTTCCGCTCTTGATGCTTTCAAAACTGCAGACTTTGATGGGAAGTAAACGCATTAGATGGAGGTTGCTTGTGGGGCAATAGCTGCCTGTCTGAGGTTAAGGAGGGGAAATTGGAAATTTGTGTTTTGTGTGAGAGAAATATCACACACTGACTTTGTGACCCCAGAAACTCAGATGAACCCAGTGCTGGATTTCAGGAGACAGGCAGTTTCTTATCTAATTTGTATCTGAGGTCATAAACAAGACCACTTGCGCTTTTATATCTGACTAAAGTCTGCAGATGAATTGAAGGGTTGGCTTGTGTCCAGACAAGTGTGTAATCAAGACTTAACTCTATACTGTCCACATGTAAACACATCATACATGTAATGTCACTGTGTAAAACAAAAATGGTGAACATGTTAGTGAACAATATACATTCTGGATACACGTAGCAACATTAGAATTCAGTTTGAACTGTTGATATGTTTCTGACCACCAAATAGATATAAGCCAAATATGCACTCCCCGTTTAACCCTGTTTTGCTCTTTGCCAACCAAATAACAAACCTAATTTCACAATTTTCAATTACCTTTCAAAAGGAGGGAACAGAGAAACATAACGTGAATATGAATTATTTACGCAATGAAGTCATGATACTTTTTTTTTTTTACAACTGCATGGTCAAGGTGTGCCTGGGCCTGAAGCATTAGAGAAATAATATATCAGCAACACATTCAATAACACCAATGATTTCCTCTCATGTCCAAAAATGATTTTCTACCTGCGACTAATATGTTCAATCAGAGTGTGCAACCCATCAGAACATTTTGAATTATTCAGCAAGTTATATGGCCTCCATTGTGTTGGAAATGAAAAGCTGCAGAGAAAAGTCATTTTTGCCCAAGTTTTCATCATTAAAACCATATTTTTTTTCTCCTTTCTCATAAGCAGATATTTCAGTGAAAAGCTCATATTGTGTGTACTTCTACCAGAAATGTAAGGTTTTCATACACGTACAATAACTGGATAAATGGGAATCTTCCATCTTCACATACAGTCCACTCTTGCTCTGCCTCCCATCGAACAATGCACAGACTGAAGCAGGAGGAGGAAGAGGAAGAGGAGGAGGGGTGGGGGGGAGACAGGGAGTGGCATGGTGCTAGCTGGCACGCTCTCTTCTGTACACAGATTTCCCAGACAGGTAGGATGGATTGATGTTACCCGCCTTTGTTTGATCTTAAAGCCAGCGCCCATTTGTGTCTGTGTGTGTGTGTGTCTATCTGCACATGTAGACATTTGTGTGCGCGCATGTGCTTGCATGACAGTGTGATGAGATCTGACGTGTGTGTGTGTGTGTGTGTAGGTCTGTGCAGCTCCACAGTGCGACTGCATCATCTGGCCTCTGGTCTGTTACTCCCATCAGGAATAAGAGGAGACAGAGAAGGCGACCTTGATCTCCCTCTAAAGAGATGCAGCAGTCTTCCTTTCTAAAATCTTCTCTTTTTTTAAGAGGCTAAGATGTGGATGCAAAAGAGGAACAGCACTTGAATACACCTCATCACTGCCGTGCATGGTAACACTCATTTAAATGCCGCGTTTATTTAAGAGGCTCCTATTTGATGCTCAGTTTCAGTTCAGCTATCAGGTGCAGGGTTGGGTGCAGCACTCGGTAGAGCAAGTACTACGCCCTAATGCTTAGTCCCTTGAGGCCCTTTGCTGCATGTCATCCCTTCTTTTTCTCCATCCCGCCTTTCCTGTTTCTCTCCAGCTGTCAATATCTAAACAATGCAGAACCGCCAAAAAGACCAAAAAAAATCCATGAAATAAACAAGTAGAAAGTTTATTGTCTTTCTCTGGCTGACTCACTCAGTAAATTTACATGGGCTTAAACCAGTTTACAGTAGGCTTTCTTGAATAACCAAAGTACCTGAATGTCATGTAAACAGCAAACACAGTTTACATAATTGGGGTAGAAACCTGATCACCCAAAAGAAAATTCTCCTAGAGAAAGCCAGTCCTTCTCATCCTTTTTTTTCATCCCCCAGATTAGACTCTACTGGACAAAAACTGAAGCAAAAGTGCCGCAAAACAGAATAAAATTCAATTGCACAAGAGCTTGTGACCTGCCTAAATGTTGTTTTTCAGAAGATTTTGATTTGACTGATATCTAAACATTTTTTCTGTTCAAACTTTCAAAACAGCAGTATTTTGGTAAGTTTTGCCAGGGTTTTATCATAACAAGATTTAGCTAGATTGTCACAATATTTTTAGTGATATTGATGCTAAAACCAACATAACTGTGTATTTTTGATAAGAAAATATGCAAGAGAAGCGAAAAAGCCGCAGAAGTTAATCACAAGACTCTCCAGCAATTTGAACTTTTTGCCTCGTCATCCTCATGCGTGTTTACTTCATGAGGCCATTACGTTTGTGATGAAATTGTTGACTCGAGCACTAAGTTGTTTAAAAAAGCACTAAGTTCTTCACAAATCCAGCCTCCTTAGCACCCCCCCCCCTTTAGAGGGTCTGAGGTCTACCCACCGCAGTCTCAAAATGGTCATGATGTTCATTATTAACATGTTCATTGTTTGCAATTTAGAATGCTGACGCCGGCATTTGCCTGAAGCACCACTGTGCTTGAGCACAGCCTTAATGAGGAGGTAGAATGACTGTTTCGTACTTTCTCTACATTAAATTAAATAATGTTTGCAGTAACATATGGATTTATATGGTTTTTGCAGACTCTGGGTGCATATTCCTCAAAACCAAGTCGTACAAAACTTGTCCATTCCCACACAGCATTGCAACAGTAACATACCACTGATAAACAGTTGCAGCAGCTGCAGCCGTGGTGGGCCAACTCCACTTCTTATTTGGTTGCCATAAATTCATTGTATATCCTATGTAAACATGCCAAATTTGAACTATTTTGGAGCACACTTGCAGCTGTAAGGATATATATTTGTTGTGCAATGAATCTGTGGTCTTCTAGTTGCAGGACCATCTCCACCCTGTCACATCATAACTAACCAACCAGATGCTGACGCTCACCAGATTCTCTGATTGCAGGCAGTGGAATTGGAAATTTGGATGCAAAGGCCCAAAAGATTTGTCTTCTTTTATCTCCTGACTCACAAAAGGCTCACCTAAGCAAACTCATAGATTAGCACTGTCAGTTCCTGGTGGATGCTCAACACCTGGCCAGATAAACTCTAGTTTTAGGACTGCAAAATCTGACACAGCCTTATAGCCAAGGGGTCCAACTGTTTTAACAGTCCTATTTCTATTTTTAAGCTCTAAATCAGGAGTTTTAACCAAAAAAAAATGTTATCAGTCATTGTGTAAGAGGTAGTTTGACCTACTTCACACTGGGGTTGTAAAACTGGATTTTTGTGGAATGAACAGGCAGGGTTTTGTATTGTTAACCTCTTTTAATACATACGTACAGTTACATAAAACACGAGCTGGCATCCCACATCAAAGGCATATTTCTCTCTCACCGTTGGACGCAACTTCAAAATGTTTTTTTTCCGAAACCTTTTCACTAAAACAAGTTGTAAATCCCTGGTGGAAGCCGAGGCCCCCGTTCGCTTCTTCTCGTAGCGGCGTGTGTTGCCATGACGCTTTGGCGGTGTTGACACTGGAGGGTGTAAACAGACGTGGAAGAGAGGGAACAAGGTGGTGGTGTGTAGGGGATAGAGGAGGTCACACACAGACTCAGACAGACAACACAGTCTGGGCGGCAGGGGGGATTAGAGTTTAGTAAGAGTGGAAGGCCAGGTTTGATTATGTGTGTACTTTTACTGCGAGCTGGGCAGTAATTCAGCTAAATCCACAATCAAACAAGTAAGAAACAGACTTAAAATTTGTCTGATGCATTTTGTTGACAAACTTTGACACTGTTTTCAACAATCCTGCTGGGAAAATTCCACAGGCTGAGATCATAGGCTGTGTAAAAGATGGTTGACAGAGCCACCATGAGGTCATTGATTGGTTTGAGGAATACTATTTTAAAACTTTGAGTTTTGCATTATGGCCATCAGCATCTTGTTTTTAAAGCCAGGATTGATCATATTTGGACAAAATGATGGAGCTGGTGAGGATAGGTATTGCTCAACTTAATGTGACGCTTAGCAGACAGCTAGCAGCTAGCTGTAACCCAAAGTGACAGCGCTCTTAATGATTTGTCACTTTAAGCCTCAATATAATTTAAACTAGTAATACATGGTTAAATTCACCCCATATGATTATTTTGAATGGGAAAGTTAGCTATACAGAACAAACATGTTAGCATGTTTATTTTGGCATTTTGGCATTTTAATATAAGGCACCATTGAGAATTGACTCACTTGAAAGTAAAGCCTCAAGTGGTCAGTCAAGAAACTGCAGTTTGCACATTCACCTTCTCCTCATTTTTCAGCTCAATAGGTTGCTGCTTGGCTTAGATTTTCCATTAACTATAGACTCTATTATCTCAATATTTTTTTTCCACTGTTGTTTTTAACAAACAAAATCCAAACAAGAAAAGGTAATTGAATAAATAATTTGTTGTAATCTTCTGAGACCTGCTACATATCTGATAAAATACCAGGCTCTTTAGCAGCTAAATGTTGACTGAAGACTGAAGCGAAACAGTAAAGTTGCAGACTGTAAAAATACCAAAACAATTAGGGAAAAACCACCAATACCACATAAATTGTTGTCATTTTATCCATTGTCAACATCAATATGTTAATTACTGCATCCTAAATATTCGGATTAAACTGAACCATTCCTTTTTAGTAGAATTTTAAGATGTAATTTTTGTTTTAAATGATTTCTTTACATTTGAGAAAAATACATG
>JAQNCA010000018.1:6717634-6739266 GCA_029783725.1 Acanthurus tractus
TATATATATAAAACCCCAAAGACAATTAGCAAAAATTGGCCCGGCCTTCTATATATATATATATATATATATATATGATGATGATGATGATGATGAATGAATGATATGAAAAGACCAAAGTTGACATGAATCAGTTTGTCTTAATATAATTTTTCAATTCCTGTAATTCTCTGCAGGGCCACATAGCAACTGATTACAAGTTACATATTTGAGTAAAAAAGTAATTTTTTGAAGAAACAACAATTTTCATGTTATTATTTAAATCAGCACTTTTACTTGAGTATTTCTTGATTATTTTTCCCTAAGTTGTTCACATTTTTTGTAATTAGTAGTACAAAATCCAAAAAACTTCAACACTTTGCTGGTGGTATCATGATTTCTCTCTCACTGCGGCTGCCTAGTTTTCTCCATTTTGTATTGATAAAAGAATGACAAATATCTAGTTTACTTAAAAGGCAAAAGAGTTTAGTTCTAATTTTCTGAATTTATTTACATTCTAAATATATTGCCCTAAAATAGAGGAAAGATGCTTTGCACCAGATTTCACTAACAGCTACTTCCAATCTGCAGCCCCTGGCAAGTGACACAAAGCCAAGCCTTATATTTCTACCCCAAATGGATCAACATGTTGGTATATCTGCTCGTGTATGCAAAAGCACAACTGCACACATAAATACCCTACAAGGCATACAGGTTTGGGGCAGCAGTTTTAATTTGGAATAAAATGTGACAGTCAAAACACTAAATTAATTCAAATTTAACTACAGAACCCATGTTCAACACAAAGGAACATGAAACCAGTTGCCACAGTATTCCTAATTAATGTGTTTGATAGGTTTTGTGGGTAATTGTGCTTTGGCTACACATGAAACTTGCTAATTGGATAAATATATCGTTATTTTTTTTTTGTCTTTTCATATGATTTGTTGGTAATAAATAAAACCAATAATTGTGCCAGCCTTATATTTTATTTGGATATCAGGCACAATGGGAAATGAATCAGTGCCGAGAAACAAGACCAACATTCTCACTATAAGCAGTCCTCACCATTAGTGCTTGTTTTATTATTGTGTCTTCAAAAATATTATATTAATTCTTTGAAGAAATCAAAAATAAGGCTAGTGTTACAGTTACAATTTCGGGCAATATAGAGAGGAAAACTGTATGTGGGTGTAAGTGTGTGTATGTGTGTGAGTGTTTGTTCCTGTGAATAAGCATGTGACTTGTACACCTCCAACTTCCATGACATTGGATGTTACTTACGGATGTCATGAACATGGATGCAAACACACACACGCCCACGGGAAAAGCCCAGAAGATATTATCATCATCCAGTGGCTGGTGACACAGTGACACGCACTCAGTAGTGACGCAGGGGCTTTCATCCGTCTTCCACTTCATGTCCTGGAAATGAAACGTAGTGGGAGGGAGTGAGAGAGGGAAGAAATGGCAGTCCTCAGCTTTTTCCAGGTCTTGAATAATAAAGCAGTGCTGAGCAGTTCACTGAGCAGATAACTAGAACTCTTATTTTAGTCAGCATGAGCGACACTCGCTGGTTGTGACTCATTAAAATGTAAGAGGTGGAGCTCACGCGAGCACATAGGCAAACATGTTCACGTATGGATGCTCACTTTCAAGCACACGCGCACATATAGAGACCTGATCTTGTTTTCAGCCTGTAAACTCACTTGTTCTCTCCCCTGCATCTGCATCTGTATTGACACATAAAAATGCAGTCACATAATGGCACCTCTGTGCCTCCGACCAAAACAATGAGCCAATGTCATGAATCACTCTGGATGAGTTTCTCAAAAACATCTAAAGGGTTTCATTCCAGTACATTTCAAGAGTCATCACTCTGGACCATCTCTCTGTTCCAGAATTAGCCAAAAAAGGCAACTAATGACCTAAAGATAATGTCGAAGATTGGTTTGCCAAATTATGTAAAAAAATTGAGCTAACAGGTTAATGGTATTCAGTCAAAATTAATTGAAGTAGTTGTTTTGTCAGGATATTTACTTAGATTAGAGGTCCGATATTCTGCTAATTATGTAGCATGAGCTAGTCACTGTTAATGTAGCCTAGCAAAAAAACCCCACAGACAATTAGCAAAAATTGGCCCGGCCTTCCAGTATCCTTTTAGCTAACTAACCACAAATGTTATTTCATATTTGTTTAAACAACATATAATCTACAAAAAGGCTACTTTTGGGACCAGTTACCAGGCAACCACCAAAGACTCTAAGACATAACTAGTGCCCGCCAAAATGAACCAGTAAGTTATCGCCATGTGAAAAAGGGAATTGTTACTAAGACACTTAAGCTGGTATATGGATTTAAAAACCATTAAACAAAGAGGTACTTAATGCTGGATTTTGTTAGCTTGAGACAAAGCTATGCTAGCTGTTTTCTGTATAAAAGAATGACAAAGGGTACACGCAAAGGGTTGACTAAACAGCTGTGGGCTCCAGCTCACGCAATCTTTACACCTAATTCTCGGCAACAATAGAGTAAATGCTTTAATATTGTTTAGACGTGCTTTTCCTACCTTGACGTGATAAAATATTCTCTACAAAAGCATTTTAAAAAAAGATTTGTAAGAAAATTGTTATACATTTTCTTATAAATCTTGTTATTGTTGTTATAATGCATAATTGTTTTACTTTTTGCAAAAAAATGCCTGTATGCAGGCCTAAGGCACATTTTTCTAAACCCCAATAGTCAGTACAATAAAACATAAAAATATATTAAACATACCTTCATAAAAAAAATTATTTAAACAGTTTTTGCCCCTTACTGGGGAATAGCAGACACTGCATAACATTGTATTCTACCAGCTGAAGGTCACAACAGGATCAAAAAACAACATCACCAAACCAAAAGTTTTGCCCATTTTCTATATTTAGTTAATACACCTCAACCTGTATATGCACTTTAAATCTTCTCCACTGAAAACACTGAAATGTATCAAAGGGCTTATTCATGCCTTGGTGCATAGTATTCAAAGAAATTCATTAAACCATAACAGGCAAGAAATCATTTTATCATGCATAAAGAATGCATATTCACATGCAGAACTGTGCATATGTGGTCAACATAGATATTATTTTCCCTCAAGCTCCTTGTGACCTGCAATTGTGCTTTGGCCTACCACTGAACCCCCAAAGCCTGCTGGGTAAGCATCCTTTCCAGCAGCAAGGCCAGTTGGGATTGGCTGACTTCACATAGATGTATACATGGGTTTTAAATATAGAGAGATTTCTCAGCCAGTTACAGCTCAGTGTAATGAAGTTGCTGACTGGTGTTTTTTCCTTTTTTCCCCTATTCAGCCAAGCCTTGCATTTGTCCCATCCGCTTGACTAACCAGCACAATCTATGCTGTCGTATCATGTCTTATCGTCCAGCTGTGGGTTTTTTTTTTCAGAGTCTGTGTGGAAGATGACATCCAGAAGAGACTAATAAAAAAAAGAGACAGAGAGAGAGAGAGTGTGTGTGTGAGTGATCATACATGTGTGCCTGTGGGTGCTAAAGGGTGATAAGGGAATGCAGGAAAATGCGACAGGGGATGTTGACATACTAAAATGTCTTATAAACACACACCTACAAATTTGCCTCTCCATGGCGTCACTAGTGCGGTCTGTGACCCCAGGTATGACAGCTGGCTATTTGCATACCAAAGTCGCCAACGGTTGACCAGGAATGATGTCACTCACTGGAGCCGGACCATAAAACAAACAAAAGGATTGAAAGCTGGTTGGCGATAGCAACCTGTCACCATGGTCACACTGATGACACAATTTTAAATAAGGTTCATCAAGTACCATTCTATTCTGAACTTGTTTACATTGTCTTCTTTCCTTTAGCTGCAGTTTACATTTTTTTTATTCTGTCAGAAATCTTAATAATGTCTGGAATAAGGAGCAAGCTGATAAGTTACGAACAAGTTCACCAGCTGGTCTTATCTCGCCCTTGGTAATCATATTTGATCTGGAAAATAATTGCTTCCTTGATCCATGACGTCAAGACAATAAAGCTCTTATTTGCCATGCAGCACCATAGCCAGAACAGTAAAAGTTATGTTTGCTTTGGCTAATACAAATAGTTAAATATCGCACTCATGTGTGCACTTTACTATAAATAAGTATGGAGCTAGGACCTGGAATCTTGGAGTCTCAGCTAGCAACTATCCGCATGCACACAGGTATTTTTAATAGTAGTGCTTTAATAGTAATAGTATACGCTCATGCTTCCTAGCAAAACATCTGCAGAGATGCATTTTTAAACGTAGCGCATTAAGACAAAGCTTCATAGCTCTATTGGTGGTCAAAACTTCACAGGATACCTTAAACATGCAAGTGCAAACATATTCTAGAAAGTATGGATCCATTATCCCTTTGGCATATGTTCCCATGGTTCTATGTTCTACGGTCCTTGTTCAGTTCACACATTATCACCCTCCTGTAGTGTTTCTGTCAAAACCCTCAGCCAAACCCTGGAATATTAGGACTTTCGTAGACATAGGATTCTTGAAACACTTGTCCTACTGGAAAGTTTCCATTATGTGTCATATAAATCTAGAGAACTTAGGAATGACTTTGAACGGAGAACAGTATGCACAAACAATAAGTCAAAGTGATATAAAATCAAAAAAAAAAAAAATCAGGAACAAAGATATCTGGACATGCAAAGTTACTGTGCCAACTTTGGGAGATTTTTGTGACTTGTATAAGCTTTTGCATTAAAGATTATTTTTTGCTGTACTAATAACAGTCATAAAATGATATTGATTTGCACATCCCTACCCAAAACATCAATCCATGTCAAGTCACTCCTGGATCTGTGTAGTTAATGACATCATTTAGGAAGTAATAGCTCCTCTGTTTTCAGCCTAAATGTCAGAAACATAATCGTGCTTCCTCTCTCTGTCAATTTCACCTGTATCACATGTCTCTGTCAACAGAGATTTACGCAGGTCTTGTTTAACTACATTGTTTATGTGCAGCAGAAAAGTAAATCCAACACAAAACAGATGGGATACTTGATACTCGTAACCTTTCATACGACAGATTCATGTGGGAGAGCCATGTTGGTAGTATCGGTGGCCTCAGTAATAATAAGGAGCAATTAGAGAGAATGCAAACATGTCCATGAATGAACTGACATGGGAGAATAAAACAGAGTGCACAGTAGTGGCAGAAAGTGGCAATTTCATTTATGCCCACTACTCTTGCAGAAGATTAGGTTTTATTGTGGGTTTTAAGCATGGAGCACAATAGCACAATAACTCCATCCTCCTCCAAACAGTGATGCTTTCGTGATGCTGGACTCTCAAGTCTTAAATTTAGCATGACAGTCAGTGGAGCAGAGACAATCCACTGTGAGCTTCTCACCACTCGCTTAAAACACTCTTTTAGCTACTAAGCTAATGGCCTGTTTGCTTCTTCGCCTCCCTAAAAAGATTTAAAGAAAAATGTTCTGGAAGTGTCCACAGCTCTGGCAGCATCATCGCTTGTTGAGTAACAAAGTGTCCTGGGACCTTTGCCATCCACCTGAACACCCACATTTGTATTCTTTCTGCTTGACTACCACAGTTTTCCTGTGTTACTCTGGCTTTTTTTTCCCTATGTGTGATTTTTTTTTCTCTCCTTTTGGCAGAGAACAGGAGAGCAAGGTGGTTTGTAGAAAGTTATTTTGAGTTTGTGCGCCCTCGCTCGCCCTCCAAATGGAACACAAGGATCACAGAAAAAAAGAAAACCATCCGTGTGTTTGTGGAGGCTATATTGATCCACTGACCCCTTCTGTTTTTTATTGTATACTTCAAATCTCCTGGATTTAAGAGGAGAGGCCTTGTTAAGTAACCATTTTATGAAAGAAATTTGAACACTCTGGTCTTAAATGTGTGTATGTGTTCATCGGTATGGCTTTTGATAAAAGTAAACACATCATAAGTGATTGCTCATATTTAAGTTGGAGCATATTATACTGTGTCAAACCTATTTCCTGTGCCACATAACTTTCAAAATCAGCAAGGTTGCAGAAAGAGGCAGAAAGTAGGCTGCGATCAGTGGCCTTGCTGCTCAACCATGTTTCCCATTTTGCTGTTGTGTGTTATGACGCTGGATGTGACCTAGTTCTGTTTAGCCAGCATCTGAGTTCCCCGCTGCAGGTTATACTGCATTGCACACGCTTGCTTCCTATAAAACTAAAGCATTTGCTACCCAGCTTGACTTCCTGTGGTACACTGAGTTGCAGAGAAGAAGCTTGTGAGGATTTGTGCATGGTTGGAGCGGAGCCGCAGAAACGGCAGTGTGATTGAAAAACAACAAGACTGTAAAGTAAATCTGAAAAAGATGTTGCCTAGCTGAATATATTATGAAAGACTCCTTCCAAGGAACCATGTTAAACGTATGGCCATAATTTATGTTAAGAAAAACATTTAAAAATCCCTTAAATTATGAATAAAATATGGGATAACAGTTCTGAAGTTTTGTCAAAGATGTCTATGTACTGTGATGCACTGATATCTATTGAAGTTAGCATGCTAACCAGCTAGCACCGGCCCATCCTCTCTGTATTGCTTGTATTGCTCCATCTCAGTTTGTCTTTTACCAACAACTTACCAATAATCACCAACTTTTTTTAGCTCTAAATAAACTCTGGTGTTGTCACTCCAGGTCCAGACTGACTGATCAGCTAACAGAGTCACTTGCTACACAGCAAACTGAGCTACCAAGGTAATGGCAGCTAGCAGCTACAACCAAAGAGCACTACAATGATGAGTGTACACAAGTTAAGGGATACTCTGTGATTAGGGTTGCCAACCATCCCTTAAAAAACGGAATTGTCTCGTATTTGGAAACAAAAGTACAGGTCTCTTATTGAGCTGAAACTGGACGCACTTCATCCTGTGTTATTGTAAGAATCAACAGTAGTCGTAAAATGTCAATGGAACTAATGAATTATGGGTGCTTTGTATTGGATGTTGTGGCAAATTTATCTCTCACCTCTCCTGCTCTTTGACCAATGAGCTGACAGCACCCTGACAAACCAGTATGACGACACAGAATCCAACTCATCTCGTTGGTCCAGCTACTGTCGCTTGCGAAAAAAATACCGGCACAACACAACTAGGGTTGCCAACCGTCCCTTAAAAAACAGAATCGTCTCGTATTTGGAAACAAAAGTACGGTCCCGTATTTTTATGTCAAGGAGTTGAAACCCTATCTGTGATATGCAGCCCTCCATTAATTTCAAACATTGGTTCTATAACATGGAATTGGTTAAAATTGGCACCAACCTTTAGTGGATTAATGAAGTGATGTGAAAAATGGCAGGTCAGTCTGATTATCAGGCCATATTTCATAGACATAGGTTTACTGGAGGTATGAAAAAGGCATTTTTTTGCAAGGCACATCTCAAGTAAAACCCCGAACAGGACAGACAGGCTCCAAGCATGTCACATTTTTTTTTGTGATTCAATCTGACTTGAGATCAGTACCATGACTGTGACAGAATTATGTTACTGAGATCCACATTTCTAGCCATTCTACCCTTAATTTTCCTGTAACTTCCTCATTACTGTGTGTGAAACTGTATGAATTTACACACTCTTTTGTAGCAACCTGTTTGTGAATTTGTTTAGGCGTGTACATATTTGTTTCCTGACGTGCATTAGTGTATCTGGTGTCCTTGTCCTCGCATATCTGCATGTTCTTGGGTGTGTGTCATGGGAAGCACTGAGAAAGAGAGAGCTTTTTGGAAACAATAGTGGTGTATTATTGGGAATCCCTTGTTTCCCTTTCCCAGAACTGCCTGTCCTAGTTGTAACATGATCACTGAGACAAACGTGGCCATCACCTTGGCTACGGAGCTACAGGTAAACAAGGGGGAGGAGTGAAGGGGCGTCCAGAATGCGAACAGAATGACAACGGGGAGCAGAGGAGAGGAAAAAGTCGGATGGAGCTACAAGAAAAGAAGAAACTCAAGCAAGAAAAATCAAATTAGGGAGAAAAAGATCATTTGCATAGGAGGAGGAAATGAAGGAAGGGGAGATGTAAAAAAAGAGCAGGATAAAGATAAGAAAAGGACAAAAAAGGAGGGCAGAGTGGGCATGTTTACCCAGGTGTCCAGTCAGACAAACAGGATATAAATTTGGGTTTTATTCATGACGCGTTGGCACTGCATCAGGGTTACAGTGTTCCAAAACTGTTCCATGACTCTTTTTAAAAAAAGAAAAAAAAAAAAACAAGGAAGTGATGAATGCTGTTGTTGACATGCAGTAATGCTGAGTCACACCGGAGCTTTGATGCTACGGTGTACATAGCAACCTTGACCAAAACATGGGGGAAAAACAATTGCGGCAAAATGTTGATTACACCAGAGATTTGCACGGTTCTAAAAATGAGAATGAAAAACACTATTAATTGCCAAACAACAACATAAGCGATATTAAAATGGTATAAATAAGGATGTTTGTCCAGCTATACCGATAGTCATTAATGTTTCTGGATCAGTGATCATGATCAAAACAGGTGACTGTCATCAGATTCAGCATTTGTTTGCTCTTTGATCAGTTCTTTCTTTTCCTCTTTGCTGATTTCCAGATTTTTTACAACTAAAAAATATAATGCTAAAATAAAATTTCTCTAAAGTAAAACTTCCACCTGCTCCCTTGTAACCGGATCTTTTTGTTAGTGAAAATGTTAGCTACTCCGGTCTACGTGCTGTAAATGGTATTGTCTGATACTGCAGCGTATCCGACCTGATGGTAGATATAAAAAAAACTGCAGAGACAGCAAATCTTTTCGTTGATGGTCTTGATTGCTTATGAAGGTCAAATAAAAGCATCATTATTTAACTGAGACTATTTCACAATCCGTTTAAAGCGTCTCACATCATATTAAACACACCGCTTGAAATGCTAATATTAGCTTAAGATTTGTAAGAACTGATTTTGAAGCAGATACAAATGTTTTTCTTTCAAAAGACAAAGGGAAAAAAACCCAGGTTGGCATGATTTTATTTACCACTTGTGTTTCCCAGGTATCCATAGTAGAGGGTTTTATGAGTGATATTAGTGATAATAAAGACAGAGGGAAATTGAAAGAGAGAGAGAGAGAGAGCTCCCCGAGGCATAGACCAGCAGCTGAGCACTGACACAACCATCTGGAAACATGGGTTTTGGATAACTGGGTCATAACCAAGCACACACATTGCTACCATGAGTCTTCTCCTCCTGTAACCCTACAAAAGGACTGATGTTCATTTCCTCTTCTTTCTCTCTTATTTGTTCCCATCTTTTCAGATCTTTCATCCTCATCTGCTTCATCTGAAATACTGTTTTTGCTACCATGTGCTGTACTTGCTGCAGCCAGCCACATAGTTTCTGTAGTGTGCATTTGAAGACTTAATTTGCTGTTTGAAACCCATACATCAAGGCTCCTGTCTTGGCAGCACAGTCATCAGAACAAATTGAATTTAGTGGGTTCTGAATACATGCACAGTGTGGCAATATAACATTATGTCCATATGTGCAAGATCATATTGTCCAGGGTTTGGAAACGAGCCTGGGATCAACATCGAGAAGATCATAGGTTAAAACTGCAATAGGGCCAAGTTTTACGCAGCCCATTAGACCATAGGAAAAATTTTTCTTTACTTTTGAAAACATTCTGTACTTAATGATCATGTGAGACTTTTATTGCCTTTGATTATATCAAAGTGGTGCCTTATAATTGATCCAGTGGCCCATTATTCAGAAACCTCGAAATTCGTCCACTTGGATCAAAGGAACATTTATCAAACAGTCTCTTATACCCAACAAAAACACCCATTGCTCTGAAGGCAGTAGGTTTGGTTCCTAAAATTAACAGAACTTGTGTAACCATTATAAAAAAAGGTCAGATGACTTTGTCCTTTCCCCACACATCCAAAATAAAAAAGAATATTGAGGGAAAATATGGACAGTGTGTATTTTCAGAATAGCGGGTCTTTGTTTTTTGGTTCATTCTGTCACACAAATAGCTTTTTGGTTCTGTGAATCATTGACAGACAACAGGGGTTTTCTCTTGTCCCCTTTTTGCACAGTCCCCTTTGAAAATGCTATAAACGCTTTTTGATCTCTCTCGGACAAACTTTCATACCGACTGCTTTCAACCCACTGGGTATTTAAGACCAATGCCCTTAAACTAGGCACTTGGTGGGGTCGGTTTATTCGAGGTAGAGATTTTGTCTTCATCTGTGAAGGAAATATTGGCTGTCTTATACAGTCCAAGGAGAATCTTTTATTACATGAACAGAACCAAAGGGACTAGAGTTCCTCTTTAAAAACAAATATTAGATGTCTTTTTGAAACGGTGAATGTTTCCTCAGTCATTAAAACTATTTGTACTTTGTTACTACAGGCGTCATCAAGGGCTCTCAGTTTCAATTCTTAGCACATTCAATTTGTAGACTTCTTAGAAAGCTAAACAACACTCATAATTCTCTCCTCTCGGTTCCCACTGATTCCCAGGGTCCTCCCAAGTCATATATTCTCACAGGCGGTGAATGAGCAACCCGGTGGTGCACCTACTGTATGTGGTTTAAGCGAGAAGCCTGGAGGAAGGGCAGATTTTCCCCACACAGTGGTAGTTTTCTCTCCTCCCCAAGCAGCTCCCATACATTCCTGGTAGCAGGAGGGGGAGCTCAGCTCTGCCTGAAGTGGTCGTTACATACCTGTGGCAAACGCGCCCTTTAATCATTGTCATCGAGGAGAAGCGCCAGCTTTCGTGACAGTCCTGAATGGGAGGCTGAATGCCCTGCCATTCTCACAGCTTATAATCGGAGCCCTGCTTGTGTAAACTGTGTCCATCTACCACATAGTGATATTTACTCAGTTGAAATAAAAGGGAAGTGGATTCGTTTTTACTGCTGCGATATAACCCTTTTAGTGGGCCACTCGTTTTTTTGTTTTTCTAAAGAGACAGACTGGGCCCAGAAGTGGGTCATATTTAATAGATCTCTTATTTTGAAGAAATTGGAAATCTAAAATTACATTTTTGCCCTTCTAAAGCTTTTGTTGAGGTAGTACAGGAAATAAAATTAGTGACATTATAAATTTAGCTGGGTTATTGTGTACAAGAGTTGTGAGTCATAACCACAACACTTGTTGAAATGTACGTTTCCACACATTGAACTCCTTCGCTGTCATGTTTCTTTCTGTAACAAAATGAGAAAAAAGTGATGATCAGTACCACACCTCTTCCTCCAAGTCTCACCCTGATGTCTGAAATCTCATCTGCTACATCTTCATCCAAAATATTGCTCTTCTGAATGCGAGTCTGTACTTGTCACACCACTCTTGCTTTTTGCCTGTCTCTTATTACTTATGATAAAGGTTCAAAGTTTTTTCGGTTTGTTGATTTTTTTAAAATGTTTTTTAAATTTTATTCAAACTTACCTCCCATGGGAACATGGGAAACACAGGATGACACTTCAGAGAGTGACGAAGGATGTCAGTGAATGCTGACATCAACTCATCTATGAGCTTTTTGATTTGAGTTGCGTCCCATTTTTGACTGCAGTGTTGGTTGTTGAGCAATGAAAACAACAACTCGAGACGCTTTGTATGTTTTTGACTTCAAGACCCCTAGTGGCAGAAATTCGATACTTTGCTAATGGATTAAACAATTGCTGACTCATTTGAGGAACCTACAGATTTTTTGCCAGTTTTGCAGCTTCTCTAATCTGAGAGCAAAGAAATGTGGCAACTAAAGAGAGAGATTTCTCTCATGAGCCATGAAAAATGTTGCATAACCAGAAACACGTCTCCAAGTGAAAGATTGCTTTCCTCCCTGTCTGAAGGATGTTTCCAAGAAAAAGTGCTAGCTAACGTGAAATATTAAGTAAATTATTTATATATGAAGGAATGAAGGCCAGTAATGCAACTTTTTACTTGATTACATCGGTCCTTATAGCTCCATTTCAGCCATCTCACAGTTTATCCCAGTTCATTAGAGTTAAGGAGTGTTTTAAGGCTCTTATCATAGCAATGTCAAAAACATCAGTCTTTCTCACAATACAATGTAAGTGGTTTTTATTCAAATAATTGCAGTATGTGTCCAAAAATACTAAATTTACCCCTTTTAATCTTTATTTTCCTAGCTAATGCACATTGATCCATGGATATAATAAAAATATTGATTATAGCAGCTTTAAACCAGTTTATATAGTGCTGTATTCTAGTTTTCGATTTCTCTTGATCCCACTTGATCTTTAAAACTGCACATGTCCTCAGTGCACTCAGCTATAAAAGCATACCAAGAGTAGCTGACACTAGAGATCCACAAAGGAGCAAAATGACACCTCAGTGCTGACGCATCAGTGAATGAATGCAGCCACTCATCCATTTATTTTATACTTTTACAGATACCATATACAAGATCTGTGCTCTCATTGCAGATGAATTTTTAATATCCACATGGGCCATGTTTGTTTTGAGTTCAAGGGAACGCTTGCGAGCCATGGTCCTGTAACACAACCTGATAGACAGGGAGTCCTGAAGAGCTCATAACCATAAGAACATTCAGTCATTCCCACTCTTCACCAGTTTATTATAAGGACACAGGAGGTTGGAACCTATCCCACCTTGAGTTGTGCCAGTAGGAAACACTCTGGTCAGGTCACCATTCATCACAGAGCTCACTTGTCGTTCTGTTGCACTTGACATAGGTGTCTTTGGATTGTTGGAAAGAAACCTGAGCACCAAGTGAGAAGTTGAAAACTCTTCACAGAGCGGACAGAGCCAAAGAATTGGAAACATCTTGCTGTGTGTCCACAGTGTTAACCACTGAGCTCTCTTGCTAGGACAACATATCAGTGTCGCCGTGTGAAAACCTGAGTGTTTCCAGATTTAGGTCTACTTAACTAATGTTTACTTTTAAGTTTAAGTTATCTTATAGTTACTTTACTTAATCAAATGTCCCCATTGTTAAAAATGTAGACCCTCCAAGACCTCTTTGAATGAAATCAAAATAAGCTAAGAGTCTGCAGTCATGCTAGCACCTCTTTATTCTGTGCTTTGACAGTGCTACTCAAGCTAACTGCTAACCCTAACATACTGACATGCAAAAGTTAGTACAAGTGATATTAAACTGAAAATGTCAAGATAGTGCTAAATGGAAATTGAAGCTTATAGAGTTATCACAATTAACCCTAAGGGGGAAATTAGTCTGTCCAATAAATGTCATTAAAATGCATCCTAGACTTGTCAAAACATTAAGCTTAAAACAACAGATGTCAGTCTAATTCTGCTAGCTAGAGAAAACATCCCATAACTACAGTCATTAAGATTTATTGTCAAGGAACCATTTATGTTTGTACAAGAGATTGTTGCCATCCATTTAGTAAATGTTGACATATTAAAAGTCAATACCAGCTGACATGACAGGGATCATAAAAGGGGTTTTAAGGTGAGTCTCCAACCCGATTTTAAGTCCTGGTCTTGTGTCAAAATATAGTTTTAGAGTGTTACCACATAGCAAATCCAGGACTTAGTAGTATTTAGACAGTGAGAGTGGTTTACTTTGCATTTCCCAATGGAAAATTACAATACTGCTGTTCAAAAACACTACAGTGCATTGTTTTGATAATGAAAAAATGCATCATGATACCCTCATGTCATAGATTTGATGACCCTAATTATTTCCTTGTAACATTATACATCATGTTCCTCATTCGAAGACGAATGAACTCCTCTTGTTACAGCGGTACACATTTTTATATGACTGGCAGTTGGAATAGGAAACTGGGAATTTGTTTTGTTTTGTTTTTTCTAGTGCGGCAGCATGTTGCCGTACAACAAGACATGTTGTTTTCGGACTGAAATTTCCAGAAGCAGCATCCTGTTTCATCAGCAGAAAGGACCCCTCTCGACATGCTGCAGGAGCAGATAACAGCTACGGGGCAAAATGAGCACCAGGTCAATGATTCCTTTGATCACATTACAAGCTTGTAAAAGACTTACGATAAAGATCTCTATCTCTCTTTCCTTCTCTCTCTCCAAACTTGCATGCACACACTCTCTCTACATCTCCTTTCATCCCTCCCTTCTTCTCAACTTCCTCTTACTTTGTGTTTTCCCTCCCATATTTTTCAACCCCCCTCTCTCTCCTCTTGCCAGGCTTCTGTCTCTCACGCTCACAGTTGGACATGATGGACAAGTTGTTCTGCCTTGGGAATATTAAGCTGTTGGAGTCACCTCAGTTCACCTGCCGAGGTCTGTTGATGATGTTGTTTGGGAAGCTTGGCAACAGCGTGTAAAGGGGACTGACGCTTTATTTAGTCTCAGGGATCTGTTTGTGTGCTTGTGTATGTTTCTCGTCCTTATACAACTTTGTGTGTTTACCTGTCTGTGTGTACGTCTCATGTCCCTGCATGTGTTTCTCTCTGCGTCTCCCAAAACACGCACTGCCCTTATGTTTACAGCCTGCCCTGTTGACCCAGAACAATGAGTTCCTTCACGGTGCTGGGTGACGACAGCAGGTTCCCACCGGCCGGGCGGCCAGGTACTCCTGTCTGGCAGCGGTGCAGCTTTTAATGAACACTGAGCAGAACAGTGGAAAGTCCCTACGGAGGCTTTGCTGTGGATAACAGAGAGCAGGAGGCCTCAAGAGCAGGCAGACACGCATACTGCAACCCTGAGGGCTAACAGCAAAATCATACACACAAGACACAAGAGCATAAACATGGTTCAAGGCAAAGGATAGTATAAAGAAATGGTGCCCTCAAGACAGGCATGATTTATTTCCAACAAAAAAAAAGGAATTACTTAATGATGTTTTTTAATCTATAAAAGTAAGGAAATCAGCCATAAACCTCACCATTTTTAAATCCCTGTTAAATACGCAGTTAAAACCAGGTCGTGGTAGTGCATCATGCTCAATGTCTTAGTTTTTCAGGTACACTGAGGTCAGAAATATAGTGAGTAGTGACTGTAAGACCAAAAGATGTTAAGATGTGTCATTGCAAACACGGCTCGTAGAAATGCTTGTACATCTCAGCCCCAAAACTTGGAAAATCACATTTGAAAAACCTCCAAGTAGTAAGTAAGCGTGTTTTGTGGGATTTGGGCGAACTGACCCTTCATCTGCTACTCTGAGACAGTTTTAAATGGACTGTTGCAAGTTATGGTCCAGTTGAATAACCAGGTGAGTCAAAGCTGTGACAGCCTGTCTTGGTATGTTTGATCTGCTTGTACACTGATGCAGAGGAACAGGCAGACGGAAATATATTTTTAAGACCTGAGAAAAATCTGCACCTATTTTGCAAAGAAGATGAATCACTGGATATATTTGTTACCCTCAGTAGATCTGTGTGCCAGATGCACAGACTTGACTCCGGAACTACAACATGCACACATACATAAAGATGCATGTACACGCACGCTTTCGACAGCATGCATGCGTTTATGCAAAGTTATGCATACAGAGACCACATGTCCTCATTGAAAGGGTCAATGCATGGACACACATACACAAACAGAAGTAATGTGAAGTGTAGTATCACTGGTGGTGGTGGTGTGATCTCTCTACCCCCCTTGTTTGTCTTGATGCTGGCGCTGCCGCCTGTGCTGCCTGTGTGGGTGCCACCCACCCACCCATCTGTGCCCATCAGGGCCCTCAGGCCCAGAGTCCATCTGGCATCTTCTTCTGTGTCTGTCGAGTTGTCACCTATGACGGCCACCACTGACAGCCTTAACGCGCCGGAGAGTAGAGTAACAGAAAAACATTTTTAATGCAGTGACCTCAGCTTCAACTGTAGAGTTTACATCACATTTACATACTTGAAGTACATTCACAGAAAAAAAAAACAAGCATGTAATTTATAACCAAGCTGTTCATCAGTGCTGCTTAAGTAAATATAACACCACTTCCTAAAGGCATCAAGATATATTTAAAGATATTTTTAAAAAACCTGGAGGAAAGGCAAAAAACAGCCCCACTCCCCCAAGATAAGAGTTCGCCTCACACTGATAAAAGACCTCTCACACGATTCATTTCAGATTTTACACAAAAAGTTTTCTTTACTTCTCTAACTTGACACCTTACAAGAACTGTCTCGCACCACTGATGCTCGTTTCACAGATCTACATTCTAAGAGGTTGCATAATTACGCTAGGACATGATGTTAGTGAAAGGAATAGTTTCACATTTTGGAAAATACACTTGTTCACTTTCTTGCCAACAAATTGTAGCTTGACACCACTCTTGTGCATGAACAATGGAGAAGGGAGAACAGCTAACCTAGCTCTTAAGTTTGTTCAAAGTGTAATCTGCCTAATAGCATCTCTAAAGTTCCCAGGATAGCTTTAAGCTAATCTAAGCTAAGCTATAACTCTAGCTTCATATGTAGCATACAGACGCGATAGCTATACCTTTAAAATTTTGGAATTGCTTTACACAGAAATAAGATGCCAACAGCATTAGCTTAGCAGTTGTGGATTAAATACCAAAACCGCACCCACCAAAGAAGCTTGACACAAAAATCACGTCATTTTAGGTGCTTTTTTACAATTGGTTGCAAGATCTATGTAAAAACTTTAAAAAATAAAAAAACATTGTACCTATCCTTTAATAAACTTGTAAATGTTGTTGCCTATGGCCTAAAATGCATCTCCGAAAAATGAAAATAATGAAAAATAAAAAAAGCATGGCCTTATCATCACTGACTTTTGGTGTGCTTAGACAAGTCAAAGTCTCAAAACAAATTAACCAAATTAAATATTAGAGATGGTGGAACTACAGAAATCACTTCTATTTTAAGATATGCTGAAAACAGTTTCAAGTAATAATGTTAAATGTTTTGTTCTCTCAAACTCTCACCATTTGATCTTTTAATTAATAGCTACAAAGCTGAGGAATCTTTATAGAGTTGAACTAAGTGGCAGTGATGGATGATATTAACCAGCCTGTGGGATCAGACTTCAACTGAAGGAGACAACAGTGTGGCATATGCCCCGCTACAATTAATGAGGATTTCACGGTGAGAGTGAATGAGCCTTTGCTATCATCTTTAGTCTGAGCAGAAGGGATCCTGATGAAGACAAGTTGCCGGTCATTTGCATGTCAAAAAAAAGCCTAGAGGCACTGAGACAATGGAGGATTAGCAGGGACACATATAGAAACACAGATGTCAACGTATTGAGTCTGACACCAGGGATCATTTATAACTCTGTTTTTTATTCCAGGGTGGTGCAGGGGTACTTGTCAGGATAGTTTGAGATTGATTAAGAGAGGTATCTTCAGCTGGAGTGCTCCACCACTGCTGCACTGAGAGTTGTGGGATCCTGGTTCAAGTTTATGTACAGTTTTACATTATTACTTAAATTGTTTGACAAGTGGGATGTCACAGGCGCTGGCTGATAAATAGTCTGGAATATAACCCCCGAGCAAAACTACAAATCGCCTTTTTGAAACTTTTAGTGTATAACAGGCTAGTTGTTTGCCCCCTTTACAGTCTTTATGCTAAGCTAAGCTAAAATGCTGCTAGCTCTGACTACAAAGTTAGAGAGAGGCATCGATCTTCTCAGAGGAAATCTTGCCAAAAGTTAATGTGTATTTACCAAAAGAACACAGTCAGAATAATACCGGATTGTTTCCTTAAATGTCTGCACCATATATCAAGATGTATTCTCCCAAGTGTAATTAGGGTAAAAAAAGGGGGTAAAAAAATTAACTTAACTCCTTTTCCCAAGCATATAAATCAATCTCTTCATCGTGAATTATATCTCTGAGAAGATTTAAAGACCAGCTGTCTTGTGAAGTCTTCAAGTGGCCATATGTCTCCACTGCGGTCAAACTGGAAGCAACCAGTCACATATAGTTGAGGATGTGTAGGCGTCTGGATGAGCTATTCAGATAACTTTTTTTTTTTTTACAGAGGGAAAAAGATTTAAGTGTGTGGTCTACACAGTGTGCTTCTCCTAAGCGTCTGAGGTTTCTGTCTTAAAAAAGATACATGTACATCCTCTGTCTTTAAAAATAAAACACCATTTTATGCAGGCAATGGACTGGGCTACACATTATTATAATAAGGGATTAACAGTGGGAATCATTAGAAATTCTGTTTTAACTTAAATCAGTGGCATGTGAGAACTAATGGCACTGACTCACCAGAGGGGGCAGCACCTCTTCAGAAGAAAAGACACTTTTCCATCCCACCACTCACTCCTTCTTCCTGGAAGCACCTCAAACACACACACACACATAAACACTGGATACACACTGCACAGACACACCATACATCCAAGGTAGGCAGGCAAGCAAGAATCAAAACATTGCAATGAGTTTGGTTATATTTTAGAGGCTGCATGTCTGCAAGTGTGTGTGTGTGATGATGCATAACAGTCCCCCCCCCCTCGCTCATTCTCCACCGTGCCAGCATCACTCCCTCCCCTCCCCTCGGCTCTTGAGACACATCTGTCTCTTATTAGCTCAGTGGTTGCTGCAGGTTGTCATCCAGTTAATGGCTCCTGTGGTGTGTCTCCTCAGCCACACTGTCAGTTGTGTCACGTGTAACAATGTTGCTATTATTACGATAGGCAGTGTAAATGAACCACGTGCAATACAGACATGTATATTAGCCTCCTGAGGGAGTACTGTCAAGTAGATGAAGAATATTGGCTGGTTCCATTAATGATTGTAAAAGGTTTTAGGACATCATGCAATATCTGTAAAAATCTGATTTAAACATGTCATCTTTACACTGAAAGCTTGTAAAATGTTTGCCATTTGTGTTGCTTTTACTAATTCTTAAGTGTTATGGTTCATGAAACTATGAGACGCCATGTTCGAAAAGATCAATGATGACACCAGACTTGTTCCTGTACATAAAAATGGGAGTTTAATTGAAACTTTTGTATCAAAAAATAGCAATATCCATCCTTCACAGCCACAAGTCACACAGCTAAACTGAAAGGTCTTCATTATGAGGCTATGTGACAACTACAGAAGCTGTTCCACCCGTTGTTTAGCTTTCCATAGAACTCAAATTAATCTTGACAGTACAGAAACCAGATGGATTTCTCTGATACTTAGTCATTCAACATTACCAACAGACTTTTGTAAAGTAGTTAAATAACATTCAAATGCTCTTTTGAAATTTTTAAGTAAACGTTTTATTCTGCTTTACATCGACAACTGCTTCAGTGCATCCTCCACATCTCAAAAAAAAAAAAAAAAAAAAAAAAAACTCGTGTCAAAATGTAAAAATAAGTTATAGGAATGCAAACCAAAGACCAAGAAGGATATGCAAATTTTTTTCAGGGGGGCTTTTAAGCATAGACAATAAATAAATAAATAGCCACAGAGTGTGGAATGTCTACATGTTTACAAATAAATTAAAAGCAAATGGGGAGGAAAAAAAAAAGTACACACAAAGAGAAAAAAAAACACGCTGTACAATATTTGTTGAAAAAAAAAAACAAAACATAATTGAGTCCATGAATATTGCATTGATTGTGCATTTCACACCCCAAACCCTGAGGGAGGCCAGGGGCGGGAGCTATGTAGTGTCAAGCAGTGAGATGGCGGGAGGCAAAATAAAAGCACGTCAAGAGGGCCACGTACCCCGCAACAGGCATTGGGGGGAGGAGGGGGGAGTGGGAGAAAAAGGTGGGGGTGGGGGTGGGGGTGGGGTTGTTGACATTTTGTAGACATTCAGAAAAGACAGGATCCAGTTTCCAAACACCTGTTCAGGCTATAGAGTGAGTGAGCAGCGTTAAAGAGAGCGACACAGAGTTGAGTCGAGTGTTTTTCAAGTATTCCATTGTCAGGAAGAGCCCCCACCTCCTTCTCTCCTTTCTAATGCTATCTTAGCCTCTTGACTTGAGGCTGGTTGGCTTACAGTGATGGAGAGGAGGGGAAAAAATAAAAAACAAACAAACAAACAAACAAACAAACAAACAAAAACAGCCTAAACTCCCCCCCACCACCCTTTCATCACAGCATGGGCAACTGAGCCACCAGGCCGCGAGCAAATCCAAATAACAGAGTTGTTGAAGAAAGCCCCCAAAAAAGCAGCTTTCCAAAAAAAGGCACTACAAAATCAAAATTAAAACATTTAAATAAAAAGGTTTTCTCCAAGCTCTATGAGAGCAGCCATGTCTGAATAGGAGGGCCTTGCCAGCTGCATATACCTGCCTAGTAACAAAATGAGTGAAATAAAGTTAAAAAGGGGGGGGAAATAAATAGTGCTGGTAAGACCGCCCAAACAGAAAAATGTTCCCCATTAGGAAACAAGTATAATTAACTGAAGGAAAAAAAGAGGGGATGGGGGAAAGTAAGATTAGGAAGAACAAATGGTAATAAATTAGAAATTCCCTACAAAAGAGGAAAATTAAAGTACATTTAGCTGGACCAGCTGAGTGACGCGCCCAGCCACTGATGGGCCAGTTGGGCTACAGGCTGCTGGCCTTGAGTCCATATCACTCCCTCCATCCAAACCCCTTCTTTCCCCTGAAAGTCTTTTTCAGTCCATCAGAGCCCGTCCTCAGAGACTCTCCTTGCTCGAGCTTGTGCTTGATGAAGAGTCTGTGTCTATGGTTCTGAGGCGGATGTCACCGGCGACCGGCTCCTCTGGTGATTTGGGCGACTCTGTTGTTGCCCTCATCCAAGGATGGTCGCAGATCTGCTCCAGGCTGGGCCTGTCTGAGGGCCGCAGGGCCAGGCACCATTTGATCAGCTGCTGGCACTCTGGAGAAAGAGGCAGAAACAACATTTAGGATAAGAGGCTCTGGGCCCAAAGCAATAAATTACCTAGTGGGTTTTGCCTCTACTATATGTGGCTGCACTGCATATGACTCAGTTTGCATAGATCTATCCCAGTGTGTAGGTGGCACTGGCAGCCAATAGAATGTGAGCACACATCCTTATCTTAAGCTAGGGTGCCAAGGCAGTTACAAAAATGCAAACAAAGTGAACAAATCTAACATTCAGAATCTCAATTTTTATCATGTTTGATAAATCTGTCCAAACAGCCATTATTATAGTGAGTTTTTCCTCTGATGTAAAGTGACTCATAGTAGAGTCAAACTGGGAGGTGGAGTCTGAGCTGTACCATCTTCGATGGCTAGAGGGCAACAGAGTCAACTTATGTGCTCTGTGTGTTGTTGTGGTTGACCTACCGGCTGAAATCCTCCTCCTGAAGTACAGTCTACCCCTGAGGATCTCCTCATCCTGCTCAAAGGGGATGTCTCCACACACCATGTCATACAGCAGCACGCCTAGCGACCACACCGTCGCAGAGCGACCATGGTATCTATGGAAGCGGATCCACTCTGGTGGGCTGTACACTCTTGTACCTGAAGAGAAAAAAACAAACAGAAAAGACAGAAAGTGAGTGATGAGCACATCAGTTGTGATATATAACATGAAATTGTGGAGAAAAATAAGGTTTGTTTTTATCAGGTGTAATATAACAAGAACATAGAGGGCATCAGTATTCAAAGCATGAGAACAGCACAGAACTCGGAGCAAGAAAGATGAAAATAATTAATGTCTGTGTCTAAAATGGCTTAGTCATGCTAGAAATGCTTTCCATCTTTCCTTTTGCCACAAAACACAAACTGGGTGACCTGCCTGCGTCTCCCCCTC
>JAQNCA010000018.1:6739366-6769706 GCA_029783725.1 Acanthurus tractus
AGTCATGCTAGAAATGCTTTCCATCTTTCCTTTTGCCACAAAACACAAACTGGGTGACCTGCCTGCGTCTCCCCCTCCCTCCTTTCTTCTACTCCCCCCTCCCTTCTGAAAGGAGGAACTTGGATACCAAACAAAAAAAAAAAGGCAATGTGAGCCCATCACGTGAACCGCCGACTCGGGTTTCACAACAAACAGATGTTACGTGGCACTGACCTAATACCCACAAACTGCGACTGTGAGTCAAGCTTTACTAACAAAATAACAACCGGAAACATAAAAGGCACACGGCATCTCACAAGATATTGATGCATCGGAGATAACAGTCGCCAAGAAGATTCATAAACAATGAGTCATATCTGCGAAGCCATAACATGCAACGTGATTGCATCCCGCTAAAAAAAAAACTCTGGACGCGTTTCATTTCGATCTGACATATCTATTAAAAAGACGCGAGACCCCTAGACAAGGAAAACCCTCGACCAAAAACAGATCACTGCGTCACAGCCTCGTGAACGCCTCCATATCTGAATATAGCACAGCGGAGCATCAAGGGCAAATGCAACCCTGCCCACACGGATATGTGATCATAAAAACAAATTACACATCCAGCTTTTTTAGCATCTTATCAAAGCGATCAATGATCAAGGAGGGGTGTTGGCGGCTGCTTACCATCGAAATCGGTGTAGACTGTGTCCTTGAGAATCGCCCCTGAGCCAAAGTCAATAAGCTTGAGCTCCCCGGTGCGTAGATCCACAAGCAGGTTTTCATCTTTGATGTCTCTGTGTACTACACCGCAGCTGTAGCAGTGTCTGACCGCCTCCAAAACCTGGCGGAAAAAGCCCCGAGCCGTGTCCTCGTCCAGGGCACCCTTCTCGGTGATGAAATCGAAAAGGTCCTTGACGAGCTCCGGCCTCTCCATTACGATCAGCCAGCCGTCCGCCCGCTCATAATAGTCCAACAATTTGATAACTCCGCGAAACGAAGAGCTGACCTTCTTTAGCAGCAGGATTTCCAAAGGCACCATAGCTCCATTCTGTAACAATTTAAATGAGAAGTTAGTACGTATGATTCAGCCATTCTCCCCTTTAGCATCACAAAACCCCCCACCCAGCAGCAGGCGGAGGGGGGGGGGGGGACCAAAACAAACCACACACAAACACAGATCGGGGTAACTACTTACAATTGTGCCCCACTCGGTCACCCTTTCCTTCGCAACATGTTTCACGGCGACCTGGAATAAGAAAAGAAATAAGAAAATCGTAAGAAAACGCTTTAAATATTGCGGGGTTGCAGCGTCGTATTTCCCGGTGGCGAAACAAGGACGCCCGGCTTTAATGGCGGCACATGTAAGATCAAAACACAGACCCCGATCCCCATCCACAGGCTTACCGGTGCGCCATCAGAGATCCGACTGCCGGCATACACCGTTCCGAATCCACCGCTTCCCAGCACGGATCCCACTTGGTAAACCTTTTCGAATGGCTCCTTTTCCGCTTTGACTGTAAATAAAAGTGAGAAATGTTAAAAGGTAAGCTCCCGATTTCCACAACAAACCACCGCTTAGCGCGAGGTCAAGTTGTTAGCTATCGTTTACTAGCTCGTCAGCTTTACGAGCCGGTCAGTTGCAACGGAGACATAAGCGGTTTACTCTAAATATATCAAGCAAGAGTAAAAATGTGTTTTTAGAACAACTTTTATTCTGTTATTTCAAATCCAATAAAGTGGTCAAAAGTAACCGTCACCATCGGAAACCTACCCGGCTGGAGCTGTATTTTCACTGGTAGATGGTCCATACTTGAGGGATTGCAAATATGCGAAAATGAACCAAACTTTGACAGCAACATATTCACGCTGAAAAGCCGGCGTAGACGATCCCTATTCACCCGTCGAGAGTCAGAAGAACCAATGTAGTCAGTGGAGAAGTGAATTCAGGCGCAGTATAAATGGTGGTGCAGCTCGTCTTGGCTTCAAAACGAATAATATATCCAGTCCAGCAGTGCGCCAACTCCGCCGCACCGCGCCCGAAGTCGTGTCACGACCGTGAAGTCGCACACCGTTTCCCAAAAACCGGCATGAAATCTGGCTCCTGTGTCTCTACTCAAGCACAACAGACGAAAACAGTCCTCCTAAGTGATAGAAAACAGAGCACTGCGATGTGTATAGTAGTCGTATCGACAGAAGAGTGCGTTTAAATGCCCTCTGCAGTATGTTGATATCCTGAAGAGTGGCCGCTGTCTGAGCTTTGGCGCGGTCTCCACAAGCCAATATTTTGACGCGCAGGGGGATGGTGGTATCCCTCCGCAACCAATACAAGTCGACACGTTTGCTTAATATCAGCATCAACTTTTCAAATATAACTGAATAATAACTCACATTAAATCAGCTGACACATTAAATATTTTTTTCAAAAACTTTGATTCAAACTTATTGTTTAAATTATAATTTCCATCGCGTACTACTTTCTCATAGTACGAGACGCCCAAGAATCCCTTGTCTGGAAGCTCTGCGCTGTGTTCACTATCGACTCGGAGGCGTCGACCAATTAGATGTCGTATATAAATACTGTGTTTCGTTTTTGGACCAATCCAGGAAAAGTTATTATAATAAAGCAGGCATTTGAGCGCACGTGGCGGCAATTCTGAGACGTCCTCTCCCCTCCCTTTTCCTCTGCAGCTCTGCAGTGAGAAATGGACACAGAGTTTATGGTTTCAGAGGAAAGTTCAGTTTCTCTTGCAATTTATCACAAACTTCTGATCCATCAGGGTTTTAAGTTGTTCTCAGTTATGAATTGCATATCAAAACTCACGTGCGTTATTTGTTTACCTATTTTTTCCGTTCTCACTTGACTGAGTAGTTGACTGTTATTGTTCAAGTGAGAAAGGTAATTAGGCTATTTTCTTATTTAGATAACAAGACTTAATAAAAACAGCTGAGATGACAGGTATAAATATATATTAGTTTAACCTTTAATATCCTATTAAGATCAAATTATAATAATAATGGTGTGTCATAAAAGCAAGTAATAGCAAAAACACTAACAATAAAATTCACAGATTTTAAAATAATGAAAAAATGTTTACAAATAATGAAAATGTCATTCATAAAAATAACTAGACAAGACCACTCTAAATGTTATTATGAGAATAACAGATCTAAACCTCTGGAAGTAAACAGAAACATAAGTGCCTTTAATTAAAAAAACATGCTGCCTGTTGCTATACGGGTATCTGACATCATGACACTGCAAAACCTAAATTAGATGCAGTATTTTGAGGATGATACCTGATAATGATACATGAGAACGCTATGACATGAATGAGTTTGAAAAACAAAACAGCACTGTATCATGATAACGAGAATAGAACATGAAAACACAACTAGGTTTGTGGAGCCAGCTGTCCCATTTCAGGGGCCAAACTTTCCAGTTTTACTGTTACACATCTGACATGACCTTGGCTCTCGGTGAACTTTCCACTATTTATCTTCTGCTACCTCTGATAACCTGTGTGTATGTGTGTGTGTGTGTGGGTCTATGTGACCACTAACTAAACAGAAGCATCAGAGAGTTCCAGGGAATCTTATCTTGCTATAGGCCTGCTGACTGCAAAGTTATGTAAATGTACATGCATTCGCACAGAGAGGGTTGCATATGAGAGCAGAGTAACAGCCTGTGGGCTTACCTGCAGTAATGTTCTGTATTCAGCATATGATCATTTACACTGCTTCATGTTTTTAGTGCACTGTCACTCATACATGTTGAGAGAATACAAGTAACAAACAGAGAATGTGTCAGGAGGACACAGAAATGCTCTCTGACATACATTATTTGCATTTTACGGGAATCAACTACAGTGTGAGTGCAGAGTGTGTTTTGCACAAAGACGAAGCTCAAGAGTTGATTTGCTTTTATCTCAAAACATTTGCATTAATGACAAAGAGTTCAATGGTTTATTGGGTCATGCTTCAAAGACAGTGTATGAGCAACAGTCTATTCCCTGCAGAAAAATCTTCCACCTCAAAGTTCTGTGGTCATGGGTTTATTTTATAGATGCAGTGTGGCTTAGTTTACTTAATTATGACTTAGTAATGCGTCACATCTTTGAAATAAAGCTTTTTTCTTCAATGTGCTTTTACTCAAAAGTCCTTTTAAATGGCAAATGTCTTGCAGTTTTCCACATGAAGCTTACCAGACTTTTTGGATCTTTTCTCATAGTTTAAACAAACAAGCTCAGGTGTTTGGGAAATGCTAAATTGCTTGTAGTCATTTGCTTGAATTAATTAATATATCCATGGTTCTTACTCGCAAAGAGGTCCCTCCTCATTTGCACTTTTGCATGGAGTGTCACTTCACATGAAGTCATGCTTCCTGCTAAAGAGGACACTCTGTATTTTGCAGTGAAAGATGCTGGAAATGTTATGTACTTTCTCCACCAAAAGCAGATGCAACAGGTGTACCAAAATAATATTTGGAAGAACCCTCGTTATGATATGTCCTCAATGTGAATGAACCAGTGGAGGAAGTGTAGTGGTCAAAGTGATAGTACATGTCAGCCCCATGATAAATTGGTGTCCTGTCAAAGGTGTTTATTGCCTTTCATTTACTGCATGCTGGGACAACAATCATATGATCCTAGATATAAAAAAAGACAAGTACAGATGGATAAAAATAACAACCTTCATCACTTCTCTTTCCCTTTGTTTGTCTATAATGAGATCCCACCAAACAAAACAACTAGTATTTCTCCCATGTATGAATGCTACAATGCAGGCTGACTTAAACAATGCATTCAACACAAAGTCTGGATTTCCTTATCCCATCGCCTAAAGTATTCGAGTGTATTATAAATAAATCAAAGAATTTTACCAGACTTGGTCATGAACAAGGACCAGTCAAGCTATGAAGTATTCATAATTGTAATAATTTTTTCCCTCCCTTGGTGGTGTGAACCAGTTTAATAGCAAGTGAGGCAGTCAGGCAGTTGGCCAAAAAGACGTGCTGACAGCAGAAGCGCAGACAGCTGTTTTGCCGTGGCTTCATATGAACGCGTGCTATGCAGTTGTTCACAGCTCTCATGGGAAATAATCATCGGGGCTTTTATTTATGTTCACCAGTCCTTTGATCCATGCATGTAGAGGAAATGATGGTGGGAGGGAGAAGAGAGAGCACTAGAAAAATGGCCTGTGGCCCACTGATGAGCTGTCGCTGTCCACCCTCCTCTCTCTCACTTCTTTGTTTCTTCATTTTTTGCTCTGTCTCTCTTTTCCTCCGCGTGCCTGGGATGCCTCCCATTTTCCTTTGCTCTAATTACTGCCTTAGTAAACTGTGTCAGCAAGCCGAAATAGTTTTGATGAGGGGTCCGGCTGCCTTTGCATCTGTAATTTGATGGGTTTCATTGGGGACATATAAAACCAGACACACCAGAGGGTACGTGGCCACATCAGAGCCTCGGGGTCGGCCGAGGTTATTTTTAGCCCCATCACGCTAGTCCGGTGGCAGCCACATCATTTTGGTAAGCCGCCGATTGAAATTGATCCAGCTTGGCTGAGCCGGTGCTCTCTGCCAGGGAAATCTGAGGGCCTGAATTTGTCATGCATCGTGCTGGGGTTAGATTCCTCAACATGTGTGCAGGATTTACATGTATTATGTTCTCTGCTGGCATATTTGCTGTAGTAGTGTCCTAAAGGAGAGCTCATGTGAAGTATGTCTTGTAAAATGCTCCTGTGTATATGAAAAAAGATTGCTGTAGATCATAAATAACTGAATACTTAAAGCCTTGTCACACCAGTATTTTAAGAAACAGTATTTGGTGTCAGAATCAGTTAACTCTAATTATTAATTATTAAGAGCAAAGGTTATGTCATAGTAACCTTAGTTCCATCTCACACAGACTCCACCCTCAACTTACTCCATGAGTAACTCACCCCCCTGTATGCAGCCAGGTAAAAAGGAAATCACTACCAATATACTTTCTGCTCCCTACGAAAGGAACACTGCTACCTGCCATCCTTTGTCTTTTAGCAATGCCAAGTTTTCCACAGATCTCCAAAGATGGAGTTGCATTTTCAGGAGGCACATCTGTGCTTGTCATACCCCAGCCTCATCACTACTGCAGATCTGGATGCCCCTCTGCTTGGAATGCCTCAGTGTGAAACATGCACACAACTGTGTTACAAAAGACACCGTCCTATACCAGATGCCAGCTGCTTCACCAACATCAGTGATATGATTTAAAGCTGGGCTGCACCATCATCCTTTCTATTGTTTTTAATGCTTTTAGTTGTTTTACTCCAGCAGTCCAACAAATCCTGTTTCTGAACAAATTTTTGGTCAAATATGGGATATCCAGTTGCTGAATCTTCATTCATATTTGATCTACAAGGTGTTACTTAAAAGTTTGTTCTGACTCTCCTAAGACAAGGACACCACTGTATTTATGTTTTGCTTGTCTTTTAAAAATGGTGTTACGCAAGCTTCTGGCTAATAAGCTGCCATGCCATATGCAATAAAACCACAAGATAACAACATTCGCTAACTTGGTAACTTCTCTGGAAAATACTGTAAATTTTCCTCACCCCTGAGTGTAATAATGATTAACTAATGACACATGATCCGTCATAAACTAATTATGAAAACTTCATATTATTTATTAGCACTGAAATAACTAGGCCTGAATTTGTTGGCTTACCCATTCGCCCCTTCATTTCATCAAAGTAGTTACAAAGCACCATTTCCATATCTTCCACTGGACCTTTCCCTAGACTTAGTCTGTTTCATATAACGTTCATTGGATAAGAAAGAGTCTCGGTAGCCTCAGTAGGAACCGACTTGAATGGAACCATCTTACTAAGAAAGGAACCTTGAATTTGAGAAGAACCTCAGAACAGGTGAAGGCTACTAGTTGTGTGTGCTGCATGTCAACCAAGGCAGCCTGTCTGGACTCAGCATTATGTAACAATGTCAGGTCGGCCTGGTAATCTGGCAGCCACGTTGCATAACTGTTCATTAGCTCTTTCTACACATCCACTTTGACACCTCTTATATCTGCATATTTTCCTGTTCATTTCTGTCCATGTACACAGAATACGCTGCTTCCACTCATGATCAAATGAATATTTACATTAGATGTACTCCAGTGTTCACACATAGAGTGTTAGCCCAGGGTCATCCTTGTGTTCATGTGTGGGAGTGTGTGTGTGTATTTGTGTGTACAACCAGTCTGCCAGGAAGTCAAAGGAAGACAATGTGAGGAGTGAAATATGACTGCTTTTGGACTGCATTGGATGACACATTTACAATTGTGAAATGTATTATGTTACGCCTCTTATCATGGATACGTAGGACATGAATAAGCACAAGTGGCTCACAGTTTTTTTTCTCCTGTGTTTATTTTGGAAAAATACATATATAACTGGGTGTTAAGCTAGGTTTTATTCTTCTGCATTTGACATAGACAGCATATGTGCCAGCTCACTGATGCCCTCAGTGAAACTATGACTGGCAATTAAGCCCTAAAGCTCCTGGACTTCAGCTTCTCACACACACAAACACTCTAGCCATGAAACCACCCAGTTACACAATCACACACACACTCTGTTTTGCTATCAAGCTTCTTTTATACTGGCACTTCTCTTCATGAAAGCATCCATATTAGCCCAGCTCATTGATATCTGAGCTCTCTATCTCCTGTGTACACAAGGCTGGTGTCTATGAGCGTGTGTGTGAGGTGTTTACAAAACTACAGGCGGGGACAGAACAAGCCGCAGGGGTAGTGTAGGAGATTTCATAAAAACAAATCCCATTTGATCATTTGGATAGGAATGAGCTTTTATTGCGTCAGTACAGGTTTTTGGGGTTGGGTTTGCCTTTGAGTGTGCCATGTAAAAAAGTCTGGCAAGTTGCCCACCTTAGACCTCAGGCAGGTAAACATTTTGCAGTAGGAAAGATTAGCACAGTTTTAATGGAAAAAAATTCAAAACAGGTGCTATGGTTTCACTCCTTTCCCACTAATGGGATTCTGCTTAGGCGACCATATGGATACAATTTTGGCGATCAAAGCCATGTTGCAAGTTTTACTTAACAGTTGACATAAATGGTTTACATTCCAAATGGTGTTTTCACCTCTTATCCTTATTAAGAGATTGCTATTCACCGGTCAATAATCACTTTCAAAGTCTATTGCTCAAACTATTTTAGAAATCTGTCCTCCAAAGCAGCTGTGTTGCTAGTTAATCCTCTAGCAACAGAGCTGGCCGTATATATACCATTCTCATAGTGTACACATGAAAGTTTCAGCTAAGTGCTCCACTTCCCTCCAGTGACTTGATCCATTTAACTGTCCATCCCTGTCTTAAGAGGATACTGAGACCAAAGCTTTAAATCCCCCCTGGCCCACGACCCCAGGAGGGGTGAGCAGCAATGGCCAGAGATGGTCCAGGGAGCTCTGATTGTTCCATGCATGTTCAGCTTATAGGAGCTATACACTTTTTTCCTCTAATGAGATCAATTTAGGTGAAAGCCATTGTTCTTTTACTGATTTACCCTTTTTCAAATATGTACCACTGCAGAGGATAGAATGTGAATAATAAGAAACAGAAGGGAATTTTTTTTAATGGTCTGAATCCAGACAAAGTTTGTACTGAAGTGTCCCGCTTCTAAATCAGGGCAATTTCCTTGAAGTTTTTGTATGTTCACTTAAGAAGTTTTGAGGTGGAAAAAAAATGAAAGGTTTGACCCATGTCTGACACTGATAGATATTCTGAAGGGCACTGCAGAACCACAATGTAAGAGAAGAAAACAGTGCTATGATCAGCCATAGCAAATGAACAGAGAACATTTTGTACTGTAAATGAGATTTTCAATCAATTTCATTCAACAACTTAAATAATGTATGATAAAGTTTATCATAAGCTGTGACACATGCAGGCACAGCTGCATAAATTATGAACACAAACAAAAATTTTAGGCTACCCATAAAGCCTTTGAATGCAGTAGATTAAGTTGTACATTTTATTTGTTTATGGATTTATTTATTGACCTCGTGTGTCAACTGATTTCACCCACAGGAAGCTATTTATTTGTGAAGTTTCAATTAGCACCATAAGACCTCTGGCAAACACTTTTGCTCACTGAAGTAGCTAGCTTCTTGATTCACAATGGGTAATAAGTTAAAAGTGTCATTTAAGCAAAAAAATCTTAAACTCTGCGGCTTATTCATCCATTCTTGAATTTTCACCAGTTTAAATAGATCATTGTCTCATTAATGGATTCTTGAAAATACTATAATTATTTTGATGTACAGCCGGAATACACTGACAAAAATATAATAAGAACGTTGATTAATTAATGTACTTAAGAAAAGAACTGGCTTTTATTCTAAGGTAGTTGTTTTTATTATTCTCTGACTAGTGAGATCATAAAAAGGAACTAGATTGAATTCAATGCTCCACTAAAAAATCTAAAATTGAATTTGGTGAACACTGTAGGAACCTTGAATATGCTTTTTATCTTTAACTATTGTGACAAAACTGATTAAACTGGTAAATTTGCTTTTTCTATCTCAACCAGGGTCATAATTGCTATTTAGGACACAAACGTCATTGTCTCAGTATTTACTAAATTAATAGATGTTTCACACACCAAAATAGTGTGGTGAGCTTCGAATCTGAATCTGAATTTAGGCATTTATGGTGGAATATGAACTGGGAAAACAGATGATGTTCACAGACATTTTTAGATAGAAATTTGCCACTGAGTTAATTTTGAATTGCAGAGATTCATATCATATATAAGTCACAGAATATACAATTGAACAGCTAAAGATAGTTAGGCTGAGGGAGAATGATACATGTCTCATTCCTGCCTCCAAATAATTTACATTCAAGCTTTGATCGGGGAAACTACCTGTTATCTCATGTGTGGAGGGAAAGTGGGTGATTCTTTAACTTCCTCTCAGCCTATTTTTCATTAAACAACAGGGACAAGATATCAGAAACCATCTGTATTGAGCCACAGTTGACTGAACAGTTATGCCACTGCACAGAGGATCCTGTCACGACAATTGGTTCCTGTCTGCCCTTTGGCCTGCGCTTCGGGTGATCTGATTGGCTGGCCGCTGTGACAGGCATTGTGCTGACTGTGTGTCTGTGAGGGCCCGGGCTCTGGCACGGGCTGCCTGGTCAGCAGTCTGTGTCCACACACATACACGGACACACACGCACACATTTACCATCACACACGACGGTAGTTGAGAAGAAAACGTGTCTATGTCCTAAGACCTGCATGAGTCCTTTAACACGCACACACAAGCCCTCACGTAACTGAGCTGCTCATCCTTACACACACGTCAAATGCAGCTATACAGTTCATGGTATGTTAATGTTTCATCTTTCATCTTTGCTTTAGTCACGTAATTATTTATTCATCAGCGTGGCTAATAGCCACATGTCACCTCAGAGCTCGGACACATTGTGGAGAAACTGAACCCTGAGGAGGCCCTGGTCCATATGATGTTATGACACAGTGACAATAGCAAGCAAAGCAGCTGCAGACCCCCTTGTCACGACACCTATGACACCAGAACAATGAACAGGCCCCCCTCCTGCCCCACCCCTGATGCTCAAATCCTTCACACCTGAGCGCTCACACTGAAATGAGCTAAACGGTGAGTGGAGAACGGAGACAGGAGTCCTCTTTATCAGGTTTTCAAACTCAAATTGGTTCTGTTCAGGTTTACATGATCGGGGTAATTAAAAGGTGTAAGGTGGGATTGTGATTGGCAGCTCATCACCACTACCTTAGAGGGCAAAAGAGGGAGGTTTAGCCTCTTAGGGACAGCCAGGATGTTGGCTGTTTGATGGCGTGTGTGTAGATGTGCATGCTACAGGCAGTGAATGGTAATGTGATCCAGGTAAACAAGGGAAAAAGAGGGTGTTAGAAAACATTTTTTTTAGTAATTATTTTTATAAAAAACACAAGGTAACATCTCTGCTGTCACTGGTTTAAAGGGTCCTCCAGCAATCAAGTAATGCACCTGGATAATGGCATGTCAAAACAAACACATTTAAAGAGGAATGGTCAAAATCGAAATACAAGAGGCAAATATTAAGAGTTTGGGTCAAACTCCAAAAGCAATTAAACCTACATCTCCCATAATTCTACAGTGATAGTAATGATGATGATGATGATCAGTTAAGTTATCTTAATGTTTTTAAATGGTGCCCATTAAAGGAACCAAAGACACATGATAAATCTCAAAAGTAAAAACAAAACAGATGAGTTCCTTGCCTGTAAATATGCTCTATTTGGGTCCTTTGGGTGTCTGTAATGATATCGATTAGCATAATGACTTCCAACATTGAAAAGTCACAGTCCACTCTGTCCTGTCCTTGCCAAAACCACGCACACACGGACACACACAAATAGGGAACTAATGAGAATTAATCGAGAAGCGTCAGCGATGAAATGCCTCCTAACGATGGCCTGACTAATTGCATGTCAATAGGCTTTGCACGCTCAGCAGTTTGAAATACAAGACTACCGTCCTTTGCTGTAATTGGTTAGCTTTTGCGTTGTAATCACAACTTCCCAACCGAAGCCGGTGCCTGTCAAAGATAACACTGAGTGCTTATTGAATAATTATATGCAACGTGTCCAATTATTTCCTGTGAATATAATAAGCTTTCGCCTCACGTGTCAATATTGGCATATGTAATTCCATTATCATGTGACGAGGAGGGGGAAGTCACTCTGGATGATTGGTGAGAACAATATGGCAGCATTGTTTGATGATCAAAGAAAAAAACACCCAATTTATATTTGTTTAACGCCAATTATACCTGCAAATACACATGAATTGGATTATTAGCAAATCTTTTACATGTCTTTAGAGGTGGAAAATAATTACTGTTTCCTTCTTGGCTTTTTGCCCATGCAAAGGCACAGGAAGCATTAGCAAGATCCTTGGGAAAAATAAAATATGCCTTTATCGTCACAGAAAAAAAAAGCAGTTAAATAAGTCTGATCTGGTTTCAAATGATCCAGAAAATAGCATGACATATTGTTGGCTCCCAACAAGTTTCCCACAAAGAGAAACTCATCCCCATCCCTGCCAATGTGGGTCACATGTCTTAAAAAAGGCAAATGTTGAATGTAATTTTGAATGGGAGGCCAGGAGGCTAGCAGCAGGGAGGGATATAAAGAGAAACAGCAAAGTAACAAGTAAGTATCTTTAAAGCAAATGTCATGTAAAGGCTCCGAGCGACGCTCTGCCACGCTCTCCGTCGAATACATACGACCTTTCAAAGCTATGCGCCGTCTTATGAGACAGAATATGCAAATAATTGCCCCATGCCTCTCGGCTCCCCATTCCTCAGTATCTTTCTGGGATTGGAAGTGCAGTGCAGATGGATTGTGGGTAATTACGGCGGGTCCTTGAACTGTGGGTAATTATGACCAGGAATGCTCACAGCTGAGAGCAGAGTGAGAGACCCCGCGTCGGCATGGCAACCGCAAAGGTGTTAATTATTTTCTTCCTTAAAGGCGAGAAAGGAATCCCCTCTTCAAAGGGAAAAAACACCTGTGAGTGGAGGCGCGCCCCCCCCCTTCTCTTTTTATTGCCATGCTCTTTCTTCTTGTTCCTCCACAGCTCCCTGTATTTTGTACGGCCATTTTTTCCCCACCTTCGCCACGCTCCTCCACTCATCTCTTTTTCATCGTCACCTCTAAACCTTTGTCTAATTCTCTCTGTCTGTACCTTTTGTCTATACATTTAGGATCTACTGAAGGATGCAAACTAAGAATTGTATGTCTTTTTAATTTTGGCTCACATTTAAAACCATCCTAACAGAATAGTCCCTGAAATGAAGAAATTCCAGGAAGTTAAACCAGAAACTAATACTCCCCCTTTGCATATTTCCGTTGTTATTTTGCACAGCATCTAAATTTGAGTTGAGAATAAGGTAAAACAGATTTATAGCAACAGGGGATAATTTATTATTTTTTTGCATAACAGCACCAAGAGTTTTCAGATTTGTTATTTTGGACGTTTGTGATGGAGAGTTAAAGGCTGTAAAAATGCCACAAAGGCAGGACACCTGTTCACACATTGGCACTGGTTTGTGTTTCCTGTTTTTTAGCATATTGAGGTTAGCTTTGTTTTAAGCTCTGTCACGTCGTGTACTGGGAAGTCAGCAACATAACACTATCACAAGAAACTGTCATGCCTTGCTAAAATTCAGCTGCTTCCATAACTGATCGCAACTGCCGCTTTGGGGACTTTTTGTAGATAAGAAACTAAATTTATGTCTTGTTTTTTGGTGCTGAAACACAGTTAAAGCTTTTTTTGTGACTCAAAAAAGGTTCTTAGCTTCCCAGAAAAGTCCCTGTGGTGGAGATGATGTTGTTATGCCAGAGATATTACTTTCAATACAACAGAACAGTGATATATATTTTTGTTTACACAGATGAAGCTGTGCACACCTGCTTTTGCTCTGGAAGTACCCTTACATTCTCCATATTCACTTTGGAAAATCCCACACAAAGTCACAATCCATTCCATATCCTTAATGATAGGGCTGGATAAGAGATAAGAGATTAACAACATGACACTTTTTAATGAGTTTTACCACTGAACCTTAAAGGAAAAGCTAATGGTCTTCAAGGTCAGAATTCACTCATAACTGCTATTTCCAGTATAAAGAAGATTGAAATGGGTAATTTTGGAGGGTCTAAAGTTGTTACATCCTGTAGAAGTAAACTGCAACTGCTGTTATTCAGCTTAATATTGTGCAGCAAACAACCTTTCAGAGGGTAATGTTTTGTGGCTGCAGCAACCTGTGTGATTAGTGTGGACTCTAAAGCTTGTAGTTTATCAAGCTGCAATCAGATTGACGGATGGACTGAAGGTGCTTATACACAGAATTTCCACGGAGTCAAATAGCTTAAGGCAAATAACTCAAAGTCGTTGTGTAAATAGATATTTCTTTTGAAATTAACCTGGTTTGAAGTTGATGTCTGGTGCAGAAAAGAAGATATAGTAATTTTTTGACTATTTTGATTGCAACCAAATACAACCATTTAAGTATTAGATATTTGAGTTCTATACACACTCTCCACATTGCAGTCAGCACAATAGAAAGAGGTGTTTTCAGTTTATGTTATTTTCCTATGACTGGGGCTTGAGTGAATCAAAGTGAATAAATAACCAATTAAATAAGTGAATTATTTCCATGCATGGATGCACTGCTAATAATTTCAACAGGATTTTCCTGGAACTATTGTTAACTGTACCTAAAAGCATGAAAGAGCTTCATAACATCCTGATTGTTTTTACTCCACTTGCCATCTTTAATTTGAGTGATGGGCAAAGCATGCTGGGTCGATGTGTCCTCCCACATTCTTCCTGCTCTTTAATTGGTTCGTCAACAGGACCCCTGCCTTTGTTTGTCCAAGACCCCAGAGCACACACACAGACACACATCCACATTCCCATGCAAACATGAACATAAAAACACACAGAGACAGCTCACACACTCCCTCACACAAACACACCAAAACCAGTAGGGGTGTGTGACCACTTTGACTGGGGCCAACTATTTCCAGACTCCCTCCCTCTGTCCCACACAGCTGATAACTAACTATGATTAAGTTTTATCGCAAACTTTCCACAACGGAGAGCACCTTGACATTCACGAGCTGTGTTTGCCCTTCATCCACACTGTGTAAATACTGTGCAGCTCACATTTCTCCATCAATTTTTCCATTTCAGTCACCAACCACCAAAACAGTCCACCCACTGCCGTGAGTCCCAGTACAGACAGTGAGGTGTGGTTTGAACCTTTGATCAATGGAAAGGCAATAATGTCTACACAGGCAATTGCTGCTTCTTTGATTTTCTTTATTAGGGAAATGCAACCACAAAGAAGAAACAAATGCAATCAAATACACTCATTCTAGCACATTTAAGAACTGTAGAGAACATATAAGAAGAGCAGAAAAAGTCAGAAAATACAAGGCTATTGTATTTATTACAAAGGTACTCAAAGGGTCTATTTTTCTTCATTTTATGTTTTTAATTTTCGATTTATATTTCATTTTAGGTTTGGATGTTAAATGTATTTTTTAAACAAGAGAGAAAATTTAGAAAAAGGTGCGCTCTGTGGTGCCAAATGCAGAAAGTAGCAATCCTGCCTCTATATCCTACCTTTTAAAACTGGAACCAACTGTTGGAGTGTTTCTTCATTTTGCCATAGAGCCAACATAAAAATGGTAGCCCTTAGTTTTATTTCAAATCCGGCAAATTACTATGCTCAAGTTACTCAAGAAGCCAGAGCTTGTGTCGTTGTCCAGTTCACTCATTTAGTGGCAGCAGCATCTGTTTATTGAGTAAAGACGGACAGCTGCTGGAAAATTTGGTCAACTAGATTCACTACTCTCTGGAGTTTGTTCTTTTTGAGCAGCTTAACAACTTTCACACAGTCCCTCACAGTAATGCAGCCACAGTTTAAAGAAACATTGGGACATCATCTTGTCTTAATGGACTTAATGGAAGTGCTGCAGTGTTTTGACAAACATATGGCTATTTGTACTGTAGTTTTACTCCGTTTGATCTCTTATCATGACACAAAATGAACCCCTGATTAAGATAGTTAGACTGTGACTTTCTTTTGTTTGACCACGCTGAGGTTACTGTTCCAAGGTCAGCGCCTGCTTGTCGATGGATGTCTACGGGAACTCTGCCACATGTGACCCCGGTCAGGTGAAGTATCAGCAGGAGGTTGTGAACATTGCTAAATGGAACACTAAAACTGAGCTGGGTCACACACTTGCTTTGGTTCAAAATGTCTCATTTGTCTGAAGGAATTTGGTCCTTTCTGCTGCTGGTGAAATAATTAACAGAAAATCCCTTTGATCTTGTGTCACCTGGTCAGTTTCAGGAAGTGCTTACATTGTGTACACTCACACTCCTTTAAAAAGCAAATCTCTGGAAAAAAAACCAAACCAAAAAAAAAAAAATATATGGAAAAATACATCCAAGGTTCCTACATGTAGATATGAGCTCAGTGTTGGCACACACACTGAAATAAAACCCGATAGTGAAGTGAAAAGTGCTGTGCCAGTCGAATACACCAGACTACTAATTTGGTATAGAACAACATTAACAGTGTATATGTGGGCACAGATTTGCACGGCAGTGTGAAAAAGGTCAGAAAAGACTGGAGCTGTGCAGTCAGCTGATTGATGAAAATACCATAATAGGGTTTCAAGGCTGGAGAAAGTAATCTAAATCATTCCTGACCCAGAGTGGTTTGACATAAGCTGCAGCTGCTTTCTGCTGGTCTATTGAAACATCAACTGTATTGGTGGGAGGTGCTGATAAATGGAAAACTACCAAAGCCAGGGCTTTGTTAAGCCAAGGCTGTCCTTTTAACTGTGTTTACACAAAAAATTCTCACAATGTCTGTTGTTTAAAATTAATATGACAATTTTATTAATCTTTTAATAGTTTCCTTGTATGTCTTCAGTGATACATTTGCTTTTTTCTTTAGTGCCAGGTCAAACTATAATACATTCAATAATTGTTTTGTAAACAAATACCTGCAAAACTAATCAATACTGCAGTACTTATTTTAAACTAAAAAGCATTATACTTACCAAACAATTGCAAGCTGGCATTGTGCATCAACTGTGGCTAAATGCAGCCTAATAGAGTTGCTAGCATGGCTGCAGAGATTGGTTGTGTCTAATTCTGAGGGAAAGATCTGCTGTAATCAGAATGGTTAACAGATTTTATCATGAAAAATACATAGTCTCCAACTGTGGCAATTTTTTTGCAGTGCAGGTTGAGCATGAGCATGATACTATTTGGGTAAGGTTTGATGAGAGAATCTACAAAAACTCTAGGTATTTTCCACTGATCGCTCAGGTGTTTTTTCAGAGGAGCTGCGTATGTAGGTGTGGTGTTTAACTTGCCAACATAGTAGCAAATATCACCAAATTCCAAAGGAGGTTAATCCAGTCTGGCTGTCGGTGGCTTTCATGGTGAAACATTACACTGCTGCACAGCTACCACCAGAACACCCTGTGATTGTGTGACTTCGCTTCAGGTAAAAACACAGATGGGCATGAAAGACAACAGTGCCACATGTTTTTCATGTGACAATGCAAGCTTGTGTGTTAGAGTGTGCTTGTGCATGCACTGTACAGTACGGCCATATCCACACACTTACATTGTATGTCCTTGCACCTGTGTGTTATACTCTTTTAATGAGGTCATGAACAGAGGGATTCTCCCCCTCAAACCAGCCCCTTTCCCCTCGTGTGTTTGCCTCATGATCAAAGCCCCTGCCTTACCACTGCTCCTTTTGATGCTCTGGCACAATAGAGCCTGTTGAGGTTTTGATTTCTTCATCCATTCATCTCCATAAAGGCCAGGCCTCCCCTCCCTCCCCAGTTCAGTGGGCAAGAGCAGGGAGGAACCCTGGCAGGACCCTGGAAGTTCCCCGCCTGCAGGCCTGTCTGGTTAGGCTTTGGACATTAGGAGCCAAGGCTGCACTGCAAACTGCAAAATAAAAAAAACATTGGGACCAATGAAATCTTAGGCCAACTAAGGCCCTAATTATGCTGCAGATTTCACAGTAACCCACGGGTTCCTTTGTCTTTATTCTGTCCTCATAATGAAGCTGATTTTAGAGATAACATTCCTGCCCTAGGACCCCTTTGTCCATACCTTCTTTTATTAAACTGAGGTGTGCCGTGAATGAATAAAGCCATGTTTCCATATTCTTTCAAAGATGGAGAAACATTGTTATGGATAATGGAGAAATTGCGATATATTGCAGTCTTAATGACTGGATTGAGGGAGCAGTACTCTCACCAAGCAGAAAATTTGGGGCATAAACTTTTTTGATGGTCAGGAATTAGATAAGAATGTCAGTACAATTCTCACATCTGCATGGAACATATGAAGCTACAGGCAGTCAGTTTAGCACAAACCCAGAAAGATGGAGGAGCAGGTAGACCATGACTAAACAGAGGACACAAAAAACACCCAGCCAACATCTCTGGTGCTCAATGATCAATACATAATGCCCTATACAATACATATTACATATGTCACATATAGCTGACTTCTATAAGGGTTTGTGCTAAGCTAAGCTAACCAGCTGCTAGCTTTATTGATATTTACCTCACAATCTAAATGTGGTATTGTTTTTTTCATCTAACACTTAGCAGGAAAGCAAATAAACAGGTTACCGAAAAATGTCAAACTCTTCCTCAAAGTTGCAGTTTTCTAGTTACTTGCCTGTTGTCTGCATAATAAGCTGCAAAGCGATTTTCACAGGAAAAAATGAAACTCACTCACTTGCACTCAGCTGAACTCCTTTGTCTTTTATCTGAACCAGAGAAGGCTAAATCAGCAGTCACCCACACTTCCTGTCAGTACCTGTAAATGAGCTTTGTTGTTACAGCAAAAAATGTGCCAAGTCAGCCCCTCCTCATGCATTAAGCTGAACTAATGTTTAAGTTTGGATACTGTGACATGCTATAGTGTTGCACTTCTTGTTGCCACACCAACGACAGTGTATCATGTTTCGAAATTTTTCTGACACATAACATGACGTCTTGTAGTATATACAGTTTCTCACACTGCAGGGAAGCTTTTTTGTTTAATGCTGTTCTGGTAAACACTTGATCAAATTTAGTGTAGTTTATGTTATGTCCTTTTTTTCTTGGAATTAAAGTTTGATGTTAAAATGATTCAAGGTTTTCTAGGCTTATAATGCGTTTCCAAACCATCTAAATAGATGTTCTCTTCCTGGAAGAAAGTACTTGAAACTGTCCTTAATAATTGATATAAAATGGTAACACAGATGATTAGTACACCCATACAGCCTGAGTCTAATGCAAATCTATTCTGTATCTTCCTAGAAAACTAAAGGCAGAAACGGAAGGGCCAAACTGCTGTTAAATGACTCATTTGCGATTTTTTTCTCTTCCCTGAAAAAGAGGCAAATTTGCATGGAGAATTAATTTGACTTGGTTGAATGGCAGCTGGAAAGTCCAGTTAGATAATACCCCTTAAGCATAATTAGCTCTTGAAATATTATTCATATGCCTCGTTCTGTTCCACTGCACCTTCATTTCCTACTGCGATTCAATTAATGTTCAGTGAAATTACTGACTGAATGCTGTGGAGAAATGGTCAAACAATGCAGCAAAGCATCCCATTGATGTGAAGACCCATCGCTTTTTTCTTATTGTCTGATTCACATTTCTTTTACTTTCCGATGTCTGATAATGATGTTATGATGTAATGATTAAGCCACATGAGCAAAATGCTTTTCCTTTGATGGAAAAATCAACCAGGCTCCTAACATTTATTGGTCCCAACAGGCTGCTTACCCACACATGCTCATATGAAAGTAATTAATTCTATGAATAGATATGGCACGAAGTATGTGTTTTTATTATCCCATGAAATTATTGACAGGGAAAAAAAATAAACAAATTATGGCTTTCTGTGAAGGATAATATGGAACGTAGTAATCGTTTTGTTGACAAACTGACAATTGGGTATACGTCACCTGCATGAACCTAAATAATGTAAAAATAATTAGTCTCCACATTTGTTGAGTGGAGGCGCCAAGCCACGCCTGAAATAATTAGTGTCTGCATATTACTCAGGAGACATTATTACATTTTTTGTAATGGTATAATATCAAGCTTATTATGCTTCGACAAATGATACAACTGGTGATTGATAAGTTCATGATCTTAAGTAGAAGAAGTCACTTTTAGAAAACCTTGCACATTTGTTTTTTGGAGGAATTTCTCCTACGCTTACACGTCATCATCACAGTCAAAATGGCAACGACTGCGCTCGGTCTTCACCTTACAGGAGAGGTAGCAGTCTGAAGAGTCAAATCAGGTGAAATGGGCAGGTGTTGGACGAGTTCAAATCCGCTTTCCTGGATGGCGGCCATCGCCTGCATGAAGGCCGATGCTGTCCATTTTTCCCAGACAGTGCTGACATTTAATTTTCATGGCCGGAAATGAAATTCCACTAAAGTTATTAACTTTCAACTTTCTGCACAATCACTTAAACAGCTGAACTGCACATGCATGTGTCAAGAGCTGTGGAACTCGCCTCCTCTTGATGTAAACCAGGGACTTATCAATCACCCTTCACTTGGTTAAACATTTGGAAGAAAAAATACATGCTTTGTAGGCAAACAGCAACTTTGGGGCTTGAAAATGAAGCCAACAGAGAAGTGTAGAGTTCCTCGAAAAGACACTTGAGTCTGGCTCCTAAAGCCAGTAAATCATAGTGGAGCCTCAAATTAAAATATTCAACTCTTCAGCACAAATAACCATGCTTACAGCTTGGGCCAAAAAAAAGAAAAAAGGAAATCTACTACAGCTAATTTCCCTATTTTGACAACTTTACACAGGTTAAATCTTATATAAGTCACTCATTTAGGTTATATTAAGAATTGGAAGTTATGCATCATTAATGGAATGGTTGCTTTGATTGACAGATGCTAGCTGTCTGCTTGGCAGACTGATGGGAGACTATTCACTCTCTAATCTACTGTTTATGATTGTATCTTGTCTAATCAGTCCTATTTTGCTCGCAATAAGCGCTGGCATCTGTTCAGCTCTTTGTGTGCAGGTGTCTGTATGTGTGACCCAGCTCAAGTCTGACACCGCTAACCTCCAGTGTCCCTCTGCTATCCTCAGTGTGAATATATGTGACAGAACATGGTGACACCTTTTCCCCTATCTCTAATACACACAAATAATACACATACACACTTGGACACACAAGCCATATCTCTCTCCATGTCTCTCTAAGTGTCCCAACTCGGTCTGGTGCTGTCATGACGGAGGTTGCAGAGTTCACATCTGTAAGGTGTGAAAATCCTGAGTGGCTCAGTGTATCGCTAAATAGAAGCCTTTGCTCTGTGACAGTTTGCACATGTCTTCATACACTTATTTATCGGTGCATGTGCGTTCGTGTGACCTCTGGCATACATGTGAATTGTAGGCATGTGTTCTTGTGATCCTGTCATTGTTGCATGGTCTTTCCCATCCTGGACTCCCTGTCTGCATGTGATGCAAAGAGTCTGGGTTGCACATTGAAAGCCAGTCCCTTAAGAATCATCTGAGCGTCACCACTCATGAGTTATACCTTTCAGTTTCCTTCATAGACACAATACCAATGTGTTCTACATAAGGTCATAACCATAACAAGCAGAAAATGCTCTCTTGTGCATGTCCGTATTGTATTGATTTAGCCGTCAAAATGAATTCATCCATAGCTCATTTATTTTTAATGTCTGTGTTTTTATCTTTTAAGAGTGTAAGTTAGGGTTAGGGTTGTCTTTTCACCTGAGTTGACTTTGCCTTTATTTCTGATTTTAACAGAAAAAAGTGTTTTAAAAGTTAAATCAATCACAATTTCTCAACTACAGGTCTCACTGTTCTGCTTAAAGTTCATTGGTTAACTTATTAAAAGTTGGCACATAGTACACGGTGTACTTTTATAAAAAAATGACAAGCTCTTGATGTTTTACCCTCTTCAATGAGCCTCTTAAAGCTAACCAACAAATTACGCTCTATCTGGCAAGACCCCACAGGCATTTGATTGTGATGGTTGGAGTTTAACTAGACTTCATAAACGCTGATAGACAAGTGCTCTTTTTCATTGAAACCTTAACAGAAACCTCTCACTCATCGCCAACACCTGATGTAACAGGTTGGCTTAAAGGTAAAAAATGTAAATATGAACTCTACTAAGTATTACAATCAGGCAGTAAGATATCTGCCGTTTTTTTTAAAGCAAGGCATGGAAGTAAACTCCTGCTAGATTGCTAAAAATCCTCACTTCCTTGAAAAGGCCTTCATTGGTGGCTGCAGCCCTACCTGACTGAACGGATGCACTGTCAGCTTGGCAGTCATTGATTTAATTAGTTTTTAACAGTTTAAAATGACCTTCAGTATCTATTTAAATCTTTCAAGGGATTTGATCAGAAAAAAAGTACCATTGTGAAATAAACACTGTAAACTATAAACTCTAACTACAGAAAATAAATAAATCCCCTAAAATTATGAAATAATAACCTACAGGCAGTGATTAAATGACAGGCGGCAGCTGTGACCTACACTACAGCAATTCTCACGTCTCTATCTATAGAGACACTGTGGATATCCATACTAGGTCACTAAACACAAACTGTCTCTCAATATTAACCTATAGTCTCCTTTCACAGCTATCATTAGCCCCTGCTCTGGAGGTGTGAACAGCACTGGAACAATGCCAAGAATCTAAAATGGTGTTGTAGAGAGAGACAATGTACTGCTATGGCATGCCTCTGCTATCTCCTGCCACCTCAAGAGATGATACTCACACGAGAAAGCACAAAATGTACCAGAAGAGAGAGACGAGAAGAGAGGTGAGAAATGAGGTGGAAGAGAACCAGAAAACCCCCCTCACAAGATTTATAGAGCAGGAGAGGTGATGAGAGGCAAAATAGCAAAAGAGATCACATTTAGATCTACATTACACTCAGATTTTTCCTTCAAGGACACTCTGACAAGACATTTATCTGCTGCTGGACACACATCCAACCTGTCACCTTTGTAAGATCCAGGCCACTCCCTCGTCAGTTCTTGACTTTGCCCTGCCAAGAATCTTCCACTGTTGACAAGTGTCCATGATGAGCTCTGTTGAATGTCAATACGACACAGTCCACACTCTGATATGGCAACAAACACAACAGGGAGTACGCATAGGTTACGATAACTGACGCAGTCACGTGTGACCTGTTGAGTGACCCATAATAATCTTCGTTGACAATGTTACACACGGATGCAAATTGGGATATTCGAGTGTTGTATTTGCTTCATTCGCTGGTAAATGCTCACAAGAAATTGTTCTTGTGCAAATCAGCAACATATCACAGCAGTTGTTACTAATCAACTACAGGATCAAGTGACTGATGTGACAGACAGACAGCTGAGAGGTCAAAGAACCAAGCAAGGTTGGAAGGTTGTCAATACAAATTGTGGACCAGCTGCAAAAATGCACACTAGGGAGGTAAAAGAGCAACACTCTCTCCTCTGTCAGCGGCTACTCTTGATGTGGATGACCTTTAACCCCTCTAACCTAAATGCTGGAGCAAATTAAACCTAGTGTTGAAGGCTGCATTTCTTTTCATATTCCTTCTCTCCTTTATTCTGACATTTTCTTTCCGTTTGACCAAGTCTGTCAATTGATTAAGTGCCTTTTCCAATAAGTTCTCCAAATTGAACAACCCTGCTTGCCAGATCCTTCCAAACCAAATCATCCCGGATCCTATGGTTAAAGTTTGGTTAGGTTTGTGAACAAAAACAACTCGGTTAGGTAAAAGGACAGTTTGTGGTTTGGTTTTAAATGACTACTTCATTAAATCAAGGAAAAACTGGCCTAATTGTTAGGAGAAACCAATGCTGACTGTTGGTAAAAAAAAAAAAAAAAAAAAAACTGGAAATGAACAACAGTCTCATATGACAAAGTGGCATATTTCGTTGACCCCAACCAAACACACAACTTCTGTCTCTGCTAATTTTGTGGCCGCATAGTAATACCACAATATTTCCTTGTTTTCTGACTACATGTAGGAGTCTTAATCAATGCAACCCCTGGAGATTTTTGTGTATTGGCTGAAATGGATTGTTTTTCTTGGGATTACTGTTTCCAATTCGCTTCTAATGATCTGATTTTGCCACAAACTCTGTTGCCCATGCTCTAGCTGAAAGAAAAATATGCTGTTTCATAGTATCTTTACCAGCAGATTTAGTTCACCCAGTTGGACATGTCCAATTTTGTTTTATATGAGCACTTGAAGACTTTAAAGCCAACATCAGTGCATCTACAAATCCGTGACAATCACCTCAAAACAGTGATATCATCGTCCTCAAGGATCAATTTGAAGAATTCACTTTCAGACTGTATTTTGTGGGGGCTGTGGGTTCACATCAGGCTGTTTGTGAGCTGTTTTGATCAGAATGAGTCCATCTTTGGGTGGGTCCTTTAAAATCATGAGGAATTGTGCTCCAGGTCACATTGTTCAGATTTTCAGATGAAGACTCATGTTCTTTAGATCCTCACCACCACCCATGTCTAGACTTCACTGAGGCATAATCCTGTGTGATTCATGGCATTAACACCCCCATGGAAAATAATTATCTAATGGGGTCTAATTGCCAAAGATGCCTCATAAATGTCTTCATCTTTTCCTACATTGTGCAATTTTTCTCAGATAGACTCATCTCTCTACTGAACATCAGCGTAGTATCGTTTCAGGCATGAATCCGTGTTCAAAATGAGTGTGTAAGGGTGTGCTCAGTTAACCTACCCAAGTTACAGAAGGTTGGAGTAAAGAAACTAAAGCAATAAGGCTGTGAAAAGTTGGCCCAAGGAGTGTCCCGATTCCTGGGGATATCCCTGTCTAGTGTTGGCCTAAGCTCTACAAACATACAGTAACCAAGCTGTGACTCATGCACTGTAACTATATTTGCTTTACAAACAATGATACATCATTGTAAACTCTGGAGAGCAAACACAAATCACCAATTATTTGTGAAACAAAGTGGATCAGAGCGGTCTAAATGTTAACAGGATATCTGGCCAACATTTAAAGGGATAAAATCCTTTTTGGTGATTAATATTATAAGTTGGAGCTAACAGAAATAAAAAATATTGCAGAAGCACACGTTAAGGCGCTTCAAAGGAATTGGAAACGCCGGGCCATCCTCAAAAAGGAGCGCACACTGACACCCAGTAGCTTTTACAGCCGCTGCTCGACTGCATCAGCCTCCATTATTCATGCCCTACTCGGCCGCTTCAATCCAGCCCAGACTGCTCACCTTACATGTTACACATTCATTCAAAGTAGCGCTCACTCAAACACAACATCAGGCACGGAGAGGGTGTCCTGCCTTTTGAGTGAATGCATTAACCTGGCTTTTTTTTAGGCCAATGTGACAGTTTTATAAAAATGCAGACATGTGAATGTGACAATGAAGATGATTTATCACAGAGATTTATGTTGAAGCTGGTGAGTGAGATCAGTATCAAGATTTATATGCTGTTTTATGAACCCCTAAGGTGTCGCCTATAACTGAGTGAGTGAAGCGAAGTTGGACAGTTGCCAAACTTATTTCAAGTTGCTCTAAATTGCATAACATGACAGGAAAAATGGCTGTAGGACACAACCGTAACCTGTGTAGCTGTTTTTTATTGTCCTTTTTACGAAACATGCATCATAAAGCAACCTTTTTATATTCTCCTCAAAGCAAGTGGGAGAAAAATTGCACTTTATTGACCAAAAATATCATAAAATTACACACAAACACACCAAAGGTTCAGAGTGTGAAAAAAACAGTCCCTCCAGAATACTTCAGTCTTTTGACAACTGTGCTTGCAAGACGTTAAAACTCACTGTGACATGCATTTTTTCACACAGATCTTGTAAATTCAGCATGTACTCCAGCACCTACTCGCTCATTAATGTGTGTTAGAGGACACGCCTGGCCTTTGAAACCCATCGTTGCTCCGCCCCTCCCTTTCTCCCTCAGGAGCTCTCACATACTTTTCCTATCAGGTGTCTTTTTTATTCGTATATGCATACTAGCGCACACACGTAACTCATTAATGTTCCCGCTCCTTCTCTCGTAAAATCAGACGCCCAAGGTTCCTTTTCATCTTGTGCCAAATGTACCCAGATTGTTGGTGGCTGGTTTAAACACACACGAACACACACACACATAAACGCACTCCTGTACAACCTGACACCTTGGAGCAATAGGTGAAACCTCTGTGGTTTTGGTATATATGATTATTACGGTGAGAACGACAATCAGAGTATATTCCCTTGACTCTCAGGCAGGCCCATACATGTAGGTATGTATGAGTAACACACATACATGCTATGGATGCATTATGTAAACATTTTCTAGTGTGTCTTTATTCCTTGTACAAGTCACTTTACTGAAACACTGCTCTTTTGAGCTTGGTTTTGTGAGTTTACACACTGCCGGGGCGTCTGATTGTCCTGTGCCTGCCAAAATGAATTGACTAGCCAAACTACAGGCTTTTTGAATGTCATGGTTATATTTATCCAATGCGAGGCACACTGTGTGTCTCTGTCTGTCCCCTTTGAGAATGAGGTCTGGAATGCAACCAATGCGAACCAAAACTAGGCCAAGCACAGATGGACCGACTGATTTACAGGCGTGCCAACATGTCAGAGGCAGTGATTGTGTTGCATAAAGGGCTGCGTGTGTGCCACAGCTTGAATTCACAACCTAAACAGTCCTATCTGTGGCTGGCATCAAAGGTGGAGTTGATTTAAGCTAAAATGAATCAGTGAATCAAATCAGATCGAATCAGACTGGGCCAGAATGAAAGCCCAATTGAATTATGATCCGAAGTAAAAAAACGAATCAAATCAAATTAAACTAATTTAAATGATGGAAAATGTCGGCGAACCTTAAAGCTACCATCCCTTATTAAAAGTTCACTTGAATACTACAGATTTTTTATAATGTGGGTATTGTGCATGTTTTGCCATTTCTAAACAGTAAATAAAACCACATGTGAGGTACATGTAAAGCTAACATTCTAAGCTAAGTTTCGACTCTGGCAGTAGAAGCTACCTAGTATAATGGAGTCAGTTTAGAGGCTAAAGTTAGCTTAATCTCACCACCAAAAGCTGCCTTTGGGTTGTGGCATTTCAAGACAGGCCATGTTATTGGCAGCTCCCTCACACCCTACATTGAAGAAAATTGAGTTCTAGCTAGCTGGCTAGCTATCATGAGCAGCATCTCTGTGTTGTAGTAATTGCAATTATCTAGAACATGAAAACTTAAAGTGGAAGACAGTGTCTGTTGCATTCAGTTGTCATGTCTGATTCAAACAATGTCAGAGCCAACTCTTTGACATAAAAATACGGGACCGTACTTTTGTTTCCAAATACGGGACGATTCCGTTTTTTAAGGAACGGTTGGCAACCCTAGTTGTGTTGTGCCAGTATTCTTTTCGCAATTGACAGCAGCTGGACCAACGAGATGAGTTGCATTCTGTGTCATCATACTCGTTTGTAAGAGTGTTGTCAGCTCATTGGTCACAGAGCAGGAGAGGCGGGAGATAAATTTGCTGTAACATCTAATACAAAGTGCCCATAATAAATTAATTCCATTGACATTTTACAGACTACTGTTGATTCTCACGATAATACAGGACAAAGTGTGTCCCGTTTGAGCTCTATATGGGACCCTTACTTTTGTTTCCAAATATGGGACGATTCCATTTTAAGGGACGGTTGGCAACCCTAAATGTATATAAGGCACTTAACAAATGAACAGTGCCAACGTGTTTAGGCAAAAGCAAGTTTTATGCTCTGGTAAATAATTACATAGAGGGTGCCACTCAGACCTAAAAATACACAAAACATCTGAAATACAATTTCTTGAAGAAAATTTTAATTTAACTTTAACTTTTATGCCCTACCACTTTAAACCCCCCTACATCTTATGGTTGAGTCTCTTTACTGCTGAGTAGTTCCATCATCCTTTCATCCTTCTGACCCATTTATCTTCAGGACTCTGCCCAGGTAAATCTCCACTGATATCATTATGTTCCCATTAAAGCCCCCCTAGTGTATCCAGGGCAGACAAATCTAGGCCAAGCAACCCTCCTACTCCACAGAGGAGATGAGCAATTCAGGAGGAAAAAATGCTTTTGGACTTGGATCCATTTTTGGATGCGTAACAAGTCATTACAATGCAAAACAAGTTAAATAGGAAGTTAATGGTTGAGTGGTTTCAGGTTACATTTATTTGGATAAGAAGATTAAAAAGGCCATTTAGAAGCCATTTTTCCGCAGATGAAAATCATACTAAACGTAATGCTTGCTGTGAAGCTGTACATGGCTATTGAGTAGCAATAAAAAGCTCTTATAGCACAATTGAATTTATTGAGCATGGATGGTTAAGGACGAACAACCATCTGTCATGTTGCATTTCCTCTGAAATTACAAGCTCCCTTGTAATGTTATTTGCCCAGTGCTATCTTTGTGAAAAGCAAATAACGCACTCGGGCATTACTTTAACCTTAACAGTGCAACCTAAACTGAAGCTGGCAGCTTTTCAGCCCCTCAGCATGTACAGTACATGTGCACCTGTGTGTTGTGTTTCAGTGTCTACCTATCTCCATTTTCTATGTTTTTTTGACTTTCAGTTCCGACTATTTCAGCCCTCACGCTGCAGGGCACTTGTTCTAGGCTGCCTGACATTTACATGTGGTCTGCTATTAGTGTTTAAACTAAATATTACTACAACCAAGATCAACAGTAGACACTGTCCAGGCCCAGGCGCCGGCAGCTACCACTCCCCTTCCTTTCTCCCTGTCTCGCTTTTTGCTCTGCCTTTTCTGTCTCTACCTCTGTGTCTGGTGTTCTCTCTTGTGTGTGTGTGAGTGTGTGTGTGTACAAGGATGAAGCCAGGCAGCCAATTATGGCTAGAGCAGGCGGAGCAACAGTGTCAACATGTAGTAAAGAGCACACAATCCACTGTCTGGAACAGACCGAGGGACGGAGACAGTGAAAGAGGAGAAAAAAAATGAAGGAGAAAGACATAAAAAGAGACTGAAAGATTGACAAAGTGGAGGAGACACAATAAAATGTGTCAAAAATAGTCACATAGACAGTCACAAAAGGCATAAAGAACAACAGACAATGAACAAATGGAACCAATGAGGATAACACATGACTAAACAGAGGGAGATACATTTCACTACTTCCTCAGCTGAGAGGATTTCCTCGAAAGGGCATAACCACATAGAGAGTGTTTCTTCCATTCCCGACACAGACACATGTTCACAAAGGCATCATTTAAGAGCATAAAAATGTCAAAGGGCAGTCACACTATACTTTTTTGTTCCAGCCCTTATAGTTCAACATGTGCAAAGAATATCTGTGTCTGTTTTCAGCTCCTCACTCTGTACTCTGTCTTTTAAGGAAAGTTTAGGGAAACAGTATGCCAGCCTGGGTGTTACACTCATATTTTTATCCATTATGGCTATTGGTCATGAAAACATTGCATTCACCACATCCGTCATAGAGGTTTTGGGAAACATGAACTAGAACAACATTGGACAAAGCTGCAAAGATTTTGTTTAAATGAGTCATAACAAAAAACTCATCTTTGAATCCATCTTAAATGCACACAGAAAGTCCCTAAAAAAACCCTGGAGTGGTTGTAACAAATACAAAAACAGTTATAGAGCAATTAGCCGCAACTGGAATCTCTTAAATGCTTGCAAATAAAAACAGAGGAGTGAAGACATGAAACATTTTTTCGCATTTGTTAATACTTTTCAAGCATAATCACAGTTCAGTTAAGTCCAAATAAACACGCTGGTATTTGTGCAAGTACTTTATGTGACCAGTTAATCTAGAAGGAAGTGTACTGTTCTGTGCAGTTTGCTACAAGAGCCAGAGTCTATAAGCTATGCTAGCAGCAACATAAATGTTTACTTGAACTAAATGCTACAGCCACTACCTAATATGCTCAGATTGCTAATGTAGACATACTGATATTTATTGGGTATAATGTTGATAATGTTCATATCTTAAATTTTGTATGTTTAGAAGCTAGCATTTCCTCTAATTAAAACTTCAAAAGGGTTTTAATCAATTGAATTGTTCACCTGATGATGATCTGATCTGAAGTGTCGGATGCTTAGGGTTATAATTTCAACCTGAGGAGGATGTTAATACAGTGAACCCTCGCTATAACATGGTTCACCATTCGCGGCTTCGCTGTTTTGCAGATTTTTTTTTGTGCAATTTTGCATGCTCTTTTTTTTACAGCGTATGAGCGTGCATTGTGTTCTGCGTCCTGAGATTTGAACTTTGAGAGTGTTTAAACATGAGAGAAATGTGAGAATATATTAATGCCTGTCTGAGAAAAGTGTATAAAGTGTGAAGTGAGGGGTTCTACTGCCTTAAAACATATATAATAATTGTAAAAAATAAAGCTGACTACTTTGCAGATTTTGCCTATTGCGGGTTCTTTTTGGAACGTAACCCCCGCGATAAACGAGGGTTCACTGTACACCAAATTTCACGACAATCCGTCCAGAAGTTATTGAGACATTTCAATCAAAAAAACAAATGTTTATTTTCTGGGTGGTGCTGGAAGAAAAGTCAGAGGATGACAAATGTCCTTTGGGCTCTTCTTCTGGCTCTAAGTGAAAAAGACTTCCAAAATGTCACCCATCCAAAAGTAATTGTG
>JAQNCA010000018.1:6771589-6815309 GCA_029783725.1 Acanthurus tractus
GGGTATGTTTGGTGGTAATTATGTCCTGTAGCGCGTCCACAAATGCAATTCAGCCTACTGCAACCTATGCAATCAACAGGCGACTATAAAACTGTGTATTACTCTGGGTTTTTCAGTGTAAGAAAAGAGTCTTTTTCGTATGTGAATAATACAGAAATGTTACATATTGTACCATTAAATCGCACATAGGGATTGGTGTGCATTTGGACTTTCCAACACTGTAAAACAAACAAATCTGTTTTTCAGTTTTTCCCTCTGACTGGCTCACAGGCTCTTATATAGGGTAAAGACATGGATGGATGGATGGATGGATGGATGGATGGATGGATGGATGGATGGATGGATGGAGTAATAAATATAAGGAATATTTGGTAAGACTGTCAATCATTTCATAAAAAGTTTTGCTAAAATTATAAAAAGTAATTAAATACAATGTTTACCTGATATACTGAGAAACCTTATGGAAATAGCCAATGGTTCTCAAATATGGACATACATGTGAGACAAAAGTCGTTGGGTATTTTTGGATTATTTATACAGGCCCTCTCATATTCATGCTCATAAATGCTAGAATTAAAAACAGTAACTTTTGTTGGTTGAGTCTCAGTAACAGAGTGTTAAGAGTGATTAAAAATGAATTATACATGTAGAGAGATTGCAAGTGAAGACAAGGAAAAGACTAGTGGACACAAATTCTCCCAGTCTGACGCAAACTGACAAGAAGACAGATCAGTGCGAGTTAAAAAAATGTGCCATCCTGACCCAAAAAGTTACACATAGCCTGGAGTAGAACATTGTGCTTCACTGATGAACAGAGAAAAATGGAATAAAAAAAGAGACTGGAAATGATAGAAAGAACATCACACACACACACACACACACACACACACAGACACAAAGAGTCAGCTTGCCAGCTACAGCTTACTAGCTTACAGTACATGAGGTACATTGACTGTTTTGATTGAATAAACCAACAGCTCTGTGGTCACATTCCTGCAATTGACGCAACGTGAAAATTCCCTTTGCTTTATGTCTGAAGTGATGACATCGCACAAACTTGTGGCTTCTGGTCTGAAATCTGCTCCTCATGGACAAAACTTTCAAAAACAACCTCTGGCATGCTTGTCCTTAGGTAATCATTACTGTGGTACCTTTGATTTATTTTGCAGAATTTCAACCTTGTTTGTATCCTGAGTGGCAGTGAAACGTGCAAGGGGAGGGATTTTGTTTAGGCTGGTGCATAATGGAAAGTGTTGCTAACCCCCCCATATACGGTAGCAGGAAGGTTTCAAGGGGGAGAAGTAAGCTGTTGTTACAATATCTGCCTTAACAGTCACCAAGTCTGGCAGTGGCCTGCACGTGTATGACTGAGTGAGGGTGTGTTTGTGTATGCAAGGAGGTGAGGGGGGGGCGGCTTGTCTATTTAGGGGAAAGAAATTACCCGATGCTACCTTTGGGAAGACAAGCAGCAGATTAAGACTTGCTAAATACACAGTAGGCATTCCTAAACGACAGAGTGAGGCCTTAATAAAACAGCTACATGAAGCTCTGCTCGTCTCTCCACCTTTCTCTTCTTCCTCCCAAGCATTTCTGTCTCGCTGCTGCTCTGTTTACCTCCTCCCCAAGGCAGAATCTCCCCCTCCCTCCCTCCCTCACCCAGACACTCTCCTTCTCCTCCTGGGGGTCCACGGTTGGATTAGCCCATCTCTCGGAAGACTGAAAAAGGAGCCCCGCTGTCTCACGTGAAGCAAGCTTAGAGGGAGAAGAAAAATGAGGGAACGAAGGGAGACGTTGTGATCCAATTTTTCGGCTTTTTCCTCTCTGCCAGTGTTTTTTGTTCGACGCTTGTTTAAACGGGCTCCCAGGAGATGATGTCGCTGGGTTTTGTAAATGAATCTCTGTGTGTATTTGAATGTGTGTTTGTGTGTGTGGTCACGAGCAGTTTTTTGCGTCGTGCATTCTTCCACACTGATGAATGAAAATTTCGAGCAGGCAAATCAGAGCGAGGCCTTGGATGACTTTTCACTAAAAGTTGACAGGGAGATAAAGACATCAGTAGAAGATATTATTGTCTTTCTAAATAAAATGTGGCTTATTATAGATCTTTTTTTGGGGTCATCTGACGGTTGACCTTATCTTGACCCCAGCTTGTCCCAAAAGTCATGAGCGTAGGAAATATAAGCAGATAAAACAGGATTTGAAGCGGTCTAAGCTCATCTATCGCAGAGACCCCCCTGTGTTCAGGCTTAGAGGCCGATTATGGCACATGATATTGAATCCTCTTTGGGCTGTAGCCATTGTGTGAGTGTGTGTTGCTTTTGTTGTGTGTAAACCTGCCCTTGTATGTGGTTCTATATGTGCCTGCATGGAGGCGATTCATATGTGTAATGTTCCACCCGCCGCTGTGTTCGACCTTGCGTCGGGGGCCTTTACCCCCCTCGGCTTAGGGTCAGGAGTTCAGCAGGGGTGCTAAGTAATGACCTTCAATCAACATCCATCAATCACTCATGGGATGCATGGGTGCTTCCCCCGCAGCCCAGGTAGGGAAGAGCGGGGCAAGGCTTAACGCCACCCCTCCCTGGTGAACCTCCATTAGATTAACATAATGTCCTGATTATGCCGTTCACAGACTTTTGGTAACAGTGGGTGAGGGTAATAACAGCATTTACTGTGCAAAATTTTAATAGCATCTACATTTCAAGGTCAGCAGAACAACACAGGAGCAAAAGCTTGTGGCCAGTTTTATGGCTGCAGTTTTCTCTTGTGGCCTCCGTCCTTTACGCCTTCATTTGTTCCCATTTCTCTGAACCATTTTTTGTTTTCACCATAAAACTAAGCCGGAGCTTAAAACTGAATGTCAAGGAAAAAATACAAAAATAAACATCCAGTTCCAGTGAAAACAGGCAGGTTGCCACTGTTTAGCAGTAAACACATCGTACAGGTTAGTCTGACACTAAACACATGAGGAGTGTGTCACTGACTTGGCAGGTGCTGGTATACACTGACTGAAATAATGATGTCTGGCGTAACACGATGACCCTGTAGCTCTCAATTTTAACCAGACTGGTAGACTACATTGGTTAAATGCCGGTTTTAATAATCCAGCGGCAGCTAAATCATCTATTATGAAAGAGAAGTGCAAAGATCACATTGCTGCTCTGAGCAGTGGGACCAATTGTCAGACTTTGCATAATTTCTGAACCCTAAATGGAAATTATTATCCTCGGTCATACATGTCAATGTAGAGATAACATCTGTTTTTTTCTTTTTTCAAAAAGCACGATTAAACCTTGTAATTAAAATAATATAAATGTTAAATTGCAACTCGATTGGCTGTTGGCTTCAAGATTTTTCAACTTTTTCTATTAAGAAAAAGCCCTTTTTGTGTGTTTTCAGTGGCTTCTCATTAATGTTCAAAGGCAAACTTTTAGCTCTAGACCTTGTTTACATTTGACCCAAATGGAAAGGGGGGCCTGGAGGGTGGGACAGTTTTTAAATACCCAGAGATTCAGGTTATGCTGGCTGAGTTTCAAGACGTGCGTCAGCGTGAGCGCTTGCTCGTAACTGGCCTTCTCAACTTCCACACGATCTAGATTCTCCTCATCACCTGACTATGCAGATCAAATCCTGAGGTTAAAGAAGGGTCAGAGAGCTCGACCCGTGAGCGAAAGGTCGAAACTGTGACCTCAGGAAGAGAAAATGTGTTGCTCAGAAATTAAGAATGTTGACTCTTGGCACCTTAAATGTTCGACGGTGTATTATGTAGCTGAGCAGAATGCTTGAAGTGTAATAGTGACGGGTTGTGCGGTCACACTGAAAGCCCCATGTTTGGGGCCGCTTTTGCCCTCATATTATCCTCAAAGCCATCAGTGAGCCTCATGTTGGGTTTGGTGTCAGTGTTTTGAAGAAAATGAAGAAAAAGACGAGACGACTGGATGAAAAGCAGAGTTATTTTCTCTTCTCTTCATGTGGTGATGTGATAGGTGGAGGTTTTTCGTCATGCTAACTACGACGTCCACCCCCCTATGTGTTCCTTTTTTCAAAGCTGATGCATGATTGGGGGAGAGGACACTTTACCCTGGCACACACACACACACACATACAGTGGTTAAAAAGACCAGGCTGGTTTTCTATTTTACATTAGCAGTGACACACTCGCACCCGCTGCACCTGTTGCTGATCTGACTGCCAAGAGAAGCTGTGTGCATATGGATTTATACTGTTTTTCTATGTGAGTGTGTGTGCCTCTAATGCTTGCCTTTTTGTGTGTGTGTGTGTGTGTTAGTGACGAGTGCAGCCTCGTGTCATATGTCGCCAAAGCCGCAAGCACTGACCAGCCCCTCATTTACTAGGTGCCCATTTTACCTCAAAAAAAGAACATGGAGCCAATCATCCATTATTCAGCGTACCACCACCACCCTCTGTTTAGCCAATAACTGCTTCTGCAAACTCCGACCCTGTAATAAGACAGTCCACTGTAACCCCATGTCAGGCCATGTCATGGACCTCAGCCGCTTCCAAGTGTCCCAAATAGATCAAAGTCAATTGAGTTTTGTGCAGAAATGAATCCTTGTTTTATTCCCAAGTGGAATGAGCTTTAATTAGTTTTGATCGGTGGCCCGATTTAGTAAAAAGTGAACCGCTATTAAGTGTCATTCCAAAGACAGCACTTTTGATTTCAAGCGGTGCGTGGAGAAATATTTTTAGACGTGTTTGGTATTTTGAGGTGCTATATTTGTCGCCAAGCTGCACAGTTGCAAATCAGGTCAAATCATATTGTCGGCTGAATTCCTTAAGATATTTGTCAGGTTTATTAGCCTTTCATGTAGTGAAATAGGCTTGGCTACATGAGCTGTAAGCTCTATACTCCATTATGTGTGTGTGTGTGTGTTGTTTTTTTTTTTTGCACTCATGTGCTTGCGTGTGTGTTTTGCAATGGATAAATACATATTCAACGCGATTAGCTTGACAGTTTTGAACCCAGCGGTTTTAAAAGGCAAAATTTTCCATGCCCGTAAAGTCATCTTTCCACTCCTCTGCTCTTTTTTCCACCACAAACACACACACACACACACACACGCACACACACACACACACACACACACACACACTCACACTCAGGCGCCCCCACGCAAACAGACACGCCACCATCATCATCATCATCATCATCATCATCATCCAAGCCCCCCCCCCTTTCCCGTCCTTTGTTTCTTGTAATTAAAGCGTCCGCTTGGCCCCGCTGGCCCCAAGCCACTTGTCTCTTTCTCTGAGGGAAGAGAAGGGAAAGTTGTCACATTCCTCCCCTTCATGGCAGGTCCACATCATTATCCACTGTTTGTGTCGGGACTCTGTCTCACACTCTTTTTCCTTTTCACGGCCCACATTGTCTCTCTCCTCTTTACTTAATGCGATCCCTCCCTCCTTTTTCCTTTCTTTCTTTCTCTCACTCTCTCTTTATTTTTACCCAACGGGCCCTTCTCGGCATGGAACAAAGGGAGGAAGTGCCCCTGACATTAGTTGCTAGGATTATTTATATCCCAGCTGTGTTGTGTTATTTTTAGCAGTTAGGTTATATTAGGCGCCCGTTCGGCCAGATTTGGAAGCTGAACAACGGGCTGCTGCCGTAGTGGCTGACTGTCGAGGATGCTGCTGAGAGCACACCTACAATCACTTGGCCTTGGGTGAACATATAAGTGGCTCCAGTAATTGTATGTTTTCACTGTGCTAGCCAGCTTGGCGGAGCCTCTCCACTCTCCTTGTAGGACCTCTCTCCTTTTTTTCAAAAAAATTTTCGTCTCTTGTTTTAATAGAGTCTTCCTTCCAGTTGTGTAATGACTGTATTGTGTTCTGTGGCAGCTACTGAACATGAAGTGCAACACTGAGCTGCTAGGAATGTTTAAGAGGCAACAGGCAGGGAGTTATGTCACGCTGTCTTTGTCTGCTTTTAAATCAACCTTGTATAAATGATTTTGTGCGTCAAAAGTCAGTGAAATGAAGCTCATCTCCTCAATCTTCCTTTTTTTTTATATTTCACCATTTAGCCTCTTCCTCATGTAGCCTTGAGTCAAAAATAGACCACCATATTGTCCAACAGTTGTATTTACGTGCAAATTGTCACTTTGCATGAGTGCAAAATGCTTATTATGGATGCACAGCATCTATTTGGAATGATTGCAGATTGCAAACCCAATGGCTGGTCACTGTCGCTGGTGGCTATGGGATGAGCGTCTCTCTCTCCTTCACTCTCTCGCTCTCTCTCCTGAGCACCAAACCCACAATCCTCCCACGCCTGCACTCACTAACTCCCTATCCCTGACTCACTACCAAATTCTGTTTAACCCAAACCAACCCAGTGACCTTGGCTTTTCAAATATTCCTCTGATCCGCCTGTGATAATCTGGCCAATAACCAGTGTTTTGGTTCAGGCTACCATTAGCTGCATCTGGCCAAATAAGGGAATTAGACCCCCACCCCTCCCACCCAACCCCCATTCTGGCTTCAAGGGAACAACATTCATCTGTCTGTGTCCAGTACTGCAAAAGGACTGGGATATTTTAGTCTAGTGGGACCAATGTGTCCAAGACAGTGCAAAGATAGTATGAAGACTAAATGCAGGGAGACACAAGACTTAAGATCAATACCAGAAATGGCTTTTTTTCTGCAGTAAGGACGGGTACAATCAGCATTCATTCAGGTCAAGCGACACAGCAGTTGTCATTGGTATAAGCTCCGCCTCCCATCAGCAGTGAATGCAATATGAAAATCAGGTGGACCTGCTAGTTTTCACCCCATTTCCATTGACACGCTATTGTTTTAATAGTATGACAATGTTGATTTAGCTCTTTATTATTTTCCTCGTTTCAAAACAAACACCTGCATATATTTTACTGTAAAACTGACTGAGCTAAAGTGCTGATGCTTAGCAGGTGGAACATTTACCTCAATAGCCATCTTATTTTAGCATGTTAGTGTACTAGCATACGGCTAAAGCTAATGTTGACTCATACTACCTAATACTGCAAGTGTCTATTGATTTGCCATCTTTGTTCAAGTTATTTAATAATTTAACTGCAATCCATCTAAGTAGTTGTGAACTGACTGTCTCACAGACTGACATTGCCATCCTCAGAGCCAAAAATCATCTTTAGAAACTCTTTAGTACACATCATTCAAATTTTTGTAAAAAATTATAGACAAGATAGCTTTGGCATGTTGTGTTATTTTTTGACCACAAATTTTAAAAATGCCATTGAAAAGTTACATTTTTTCATGGTGGGGTTGCTATTTCTGCTTGCTGTCATGATTCTACTATCAGTAAAGCACGGGTGAGAAGTGAGGGCACCTGGCAACAACTGCTTCAGTTGCAGAGAGGTGGTAAGTGGATGACTAAATAGCAGGGTATCAAAAAATAGCTCAAATTGCATAACTGTTCTCAACACAATACAACTTATTTTTGTATCACTTTTCTACATTTGTAATGTGTCAGTTAAACAGCATAAAACATGGAAGCATGCAAAGAGATTAAATCTGTAGCGATTTTGTCTGCCTCTGACAAGATTAGAGACAAGCGTGTTTCCTGAAATGTTGGCCTGTTACTCAAATTGCATACTAACAGGGAATAATTGTGTCAAACCAGCAATTACAAGCACATAGAGAATGGCTCTTTAGCATGTTTTTTTGTGTCCCAAATGTGACTGTTCAAGTTCATAAGAGGCAACAAGAACACAGGGGCAGCCTCAGGTCGCATGATGTGTCCCACTGAGACACTCACATCCCAATGACATGTCTGGGTATGACTCCACAGCAGGGCAACGGCTCCAAGATAAGCTCCAGTTTACTGTGCAAGAGGCAGACAGAAGAGGGAAAAGGAGACAGATAAAAACATACACAGACAAAACTATGCCACAACCCTGATCAAGATAAAACTCTGTCTGGAGAATTTTGAGAGAAGAAAATAACAGCTCACCAGTTTTACTCAAAACCATTCCAAAGGATTATGAAATGCATTTAAAAAGGCCATAATTTTTAATATTTTTTTGTCCATCTCAAGTATTGTTTATGCAACCTGGTTGCTACATAAAATTGTATCAATGTACATTCCTGCAAACCACAGATACACTGATTCTTGGAGTTAGCAGTTAGAGTTCACCAGCCAAACACTTATTTGTTTGATACCACTCTCATGTCTGTACAGTCAAGGTGCAGTAGCAGCTTAGCTTAGCCTGACTTAGCATTAAAGACTGTTGGCTATCTTTGTTGGCTCTGGTTATAGGTAACCAAATCCACCAAACAGCACCTTTAAAACTCAGTGTTTTTGAATGTTATATATCTCTTTTGTTTAATTTGTGCAAAAACATATGCGCAAGACCTGTTTTTGGCTGGAAGTGGCTGCTAGGCAACCAGCAGGGACTCCAGGAAGTTACTGGTTCCAGCTGCATCTTTTCCGACCAAGTTCAGATGAAACCATGCCCACTTGCCCATCATGCTGGGGTGGGGATCTCTCAGCTCCTCACAGTTTAATTCAATCCTGATTCATAAGGCGATGATGAGGTGATAAAAAATGATTATAGATGCGTCTTGATATCTAAACAGGATTTGAAATAATGTTTGGAAACATTTATGCTTCACTCAAACTGATAACTCATGAGGAACCATGGAAATGTAGCTGTCATGGCTTTCATCATATATTAGTAAGTGGGGTTTTATCTAAACTAAGTTTGAAAAATGATAGATTGGTCCCAGTCAAGAAACAAAGCAGCCCTTAAACCCTCATTAAAAAAGCTAATTGTTGTTTTAACATTGTCTGATTCTTGTGCATGTTTCCCCATTTGAGTCAAAACTGCTCCTTTGATGCAATTTTAAATTCCGCAATTTTTCAGTCATCTCGCGGAGGGACTCTTCTGTCCTTCTTCCAGCAAATGAAACAATCCAGACCATAACAAAGTGGAGTCGGTTCAAAAGACCCCAGCAGAAGTTTATCCAAACATTACCCTAACATTCCCTAAGTTCCCTTTCCAGGAATTTCCAGAGGTTTGAGGGCCAACGCTGCAGACAGCTGCTGGGAGTTAGTGATAGAGAGGCCGTACGCTGTACACAGTGGGGTGGAACCATCCCCGATCCGGGGCCCCTCTCCTCCTGCAGCTCCTCTCTCCTCTGTTATTGTTTTGACTGAGGTGGAGGGTTGTGGGGTGAGGGGGTTCACGTGGGGTAAGGCCTTGCCTATTATGTCTGGGCGTCTTGGAATCTAGGTCACGATTAGACCTCATCTTCCACGCCTCTCCCTCCCTGCATCCCTCCTCCCCTTCTCTTCTTCTGTGGTGACCGCTGCCAAAAAAGCCCTGCTCTTTTAATCCCCGCTGCCTTCTTCACTTCTTGCCGTCTCGACCGATGTGCCGCGCCCATCCACCCCCCCACACCCCCCCCCCCCCCACCCCTCCCACCCCCATCTCCGCACTCCCCATCTCTCCCTTCTCTCGCCGCGCCAAATGCCAGGCGTTTATCAGGGATAAGCAGCTGTCCCCTTTGCTCGGGGGGGTAAAGGAAGAAAAAAAACAGAGCGGAGGCAGAAGAGAAGAGAAATGAAGGAAGAATTGTAAAGAAGGGAAAGAGAGAAAGGGATAGATGCAGACAAAAAAGGGAGGCAAATTTCTTTAATTTGACTGCAGCCTTTGAATTTTGAATCTCAAAGAGAGCTGACTTCAGAAATGTTCAAACCTAACTTGTCTCTTATCTTCTCCACCAAAGAGGACTTTCTTCATATATTGTCACCTGATTTTTCTCTGATCGTTTTGATGGTTGTGCAACACATGGCCTCATGTGCGTCCCTTTGAATGCCTTAGATGCAAGATATCAGTGCAAATACATTACAGAGTGTTTCTGCCATGGTGGGTTGAAGGCCAAAGTTGCAGTGGATGCGTCATAGCTCAAGTGTTGAGTGAAAACAAAAGCATAACTCAGATATGGTTCCACAAACCGACAACCTTCAGCCGACAACTTGCCGTACTTTGAACTTTCGTGACAGAGTGTGACAGGAAGCTCGCACAGCAAATATTAACTTTGTACAGTGAAAGGTGAGAGGGAAAAAAAATGTCAACAGTGGGATGTTTCACGTGAGAGCAATTTAGGAATTGCCTAGCTGATTTACGCCCCTGAACGCATGATACAGATGTTATCTTTATTGGACTTGTGCTGATAAGTTAGCAAATGAACTGCCAGACTAACCTTGGTTGTTGCACTTATCTCACCTTGCTAATGTTTTCGAAGAAAATGTGGGTTTATTATGATTTATTTTGACTGTTTTGATTATCAGCTTTGGTTACTGAGACAAGGGAACATGGAGACGTCACTGAAACACATTTCAGACAATCAAACAGGCTGTAAACAAGCAAACACATTAGCCAGACTGTCTAATCAAGTTTACTCAAAGTTTAAACTAAAGTGAGCATCCCTGCAGGGTTGGAAGTAATTCCTCATTGCAAAAGGAAAACACTTTGCATGAAAAACCTTGATTAGTAAGGTAGGTCAAAGTTACACCAGGGGGTCAGTCTGCAGGGTTCCATGGGTGTAAACAAGGGATAGCTTTGGTAATTATTTTACCCTTCACCTTTGTTTTCCCTCCTAAATAAATTTGACTCATTAGAATGCATTTTACAAATTATTATCAAACAGCATCTAAAACTCTCTCTAACATCATAACTGTGTTAGAAAGTTTTCTTAAAGGGTTTAACGCCAACAGTTTGAGAGGCATGGCTGCTTCCATGGCCGCCTTTTCATTCTTCACAAGGCCACTGCTGTCGCTTTTCCAACACTGGTCAAACACTACAAACAGCTGTGATGAAAGACTTTCAAAAGTGTTTATGTTGTCAGTTATGTTTTGTTTCTCTGTGGTTGAACGTTCGTTGCCCTGCCTTGGACTGAGGCCATTCAGAACAGGTAGAAGCACGGTTGTTTTTTGATATAAAGTGTCATCAGAGATGTTCTAGTAGAGAAAACAAACCACTTACAGCAGTGGTTCCCAAAGTGGGGTGGGGTGCAGAAGAATTGCAGGAGGGGGCGGGGCACAGGTGGAATGACTGAATGAATCAGTAATTGACACTGCTAGTATAACACATGCATGTTTTTGACGGGGCTCCCGCGTTAACGCAAAACAGAGGATGAAGCATCACCAAATGTGCTTCCAAAGCAATTTCTTTCCAAGGTAAAGACCAGAACATATGATGACACATATCTCGCCTTTGGCTTCACCTGTACAATGGTGTGTAGTGAGGAGAGACCGCAGAGTGTTGTCTGTCTCAAAGTGCTAGCTTGCGACAGCTTGAAGCCAAACAAGCTAAGACGCCACTTGGAGACAAAACATCCAGAGCACAAAGACAAGCCAGTTGAGTTTTCAGACAAAAACTCGTAAACTCCATGCACACCAGTCTCTCTTTATTTAAGCTGCATCCGTGCCGGCAAATACTCAACTCGCCTCATATAAAGTTGCCTACCGAGTGGCACAGTGTAAAAAGCCACACACAGTAGCGGAGTAATGAATACTTCCCTGTGCTATGGACATGGTTTCAACTATGTTTGATGGCTGTGCAGCCAGCAAACTAAGGGCTATTCCTCTGTCCAACAACAAAGTCAGCAGGCGCGTTTATAACATGTTTATGACAAAGGACATAGAGGAGCAGCTTTATGATAAGGTGTGCAAAAATTTTCTTATGTACCAAAGGGGGGCCCAGCAGAGAAACTGACTTAGAGCATTTTAAACAGAACACTGTGCTGACGTATTTCGTCACTTCCCTCCAAAGACCAATCACTTGCTTTACAATAGCTAAATATGTCACCTGTCGTATTGGCAATCCGGATTAAGCTATGAAAGAAGTCTACAGTTTATAACCTGCAAGTAAAAATTCAAACTTTTTAACTGTTTTTTTTTTAAATTCAAATTTGAATGGTGATTCACTTTTTATCTCCAGGGATCATTATAATTTAAGTTACACCTCTTTTCTTGTAGTTTAGATAGGAGTCTTGTTTTGCTAGCCAAATATCTGCTCAGGACTGCAACCAAAATGGACACTTGTTGGTGAGACTTGCTCAAAAGGATTTTGGTGTTATACTTTATTTAATTTGACACCCTCCTAATCTCTTATATGTGACCCTTTTTGGAGAGTAAACTGCAGGGTATGCCAAGACTAAACACCATTTCTGTTCCGTATGCAGCCTTTAAAAATTGAAAAAGGAGCACTGAAGGTTACAACAGCAGGCAGGCGGCATCTTATCTTTATTTGTTAATGTTCCTAATAATTCCCTGCTGATCTGGTTGAAAGTTAATGAAAGTGTTCTGCATGTCGGATCAGAAATACCACACCTTATCTACTGGCTATCGTCATGCATCTGATACCAACAAGAGACTGTCTGTCTGTCTGTCTGTCAAAGCCTCATTCTTTGCATGCCACAGTGGGTATGTGTGTATCTGCAAAAGCCATAGGCGATGCAGTAAATGTCCCTACATTAATGGCTTGGAGCTGTGTTGGCTTTTATTTCAGATAGAGGCTGTTATCATCCGTTTGCATCTTCAAGAGGCACCCTGCCATTTGGCTGCAGTGACATGTGTCGTGCGGTTTGAGGGAAGGCGACGCAAATGAAACACATATATCAGTGCAGTCGCTGCCAGGCTGTAAACACTGAGGCTGTGCATGGACAGGGGACACACACACATAATGATGCTACTGATCTGTGAGTGGGGAGAGGGAGTTGGTAGAGAAATGCAGCCCTCCAGCTGTGAAATCTCCAGTGGACCCCTGGGATGGGAGAGAAAGTCTGTCAGTCCTCTGCTTTCCTTTACCAGCAGTCACTTTCTCTGCCTCTCCATTTGCTTTCTGTCTCATATTATTTGGCTGCTTGCACAATATTTTTCTTTCAGTTTCTCCCTGCATCTCCTGGCTCTCTATTGGAAGAGAGGGCTGCTGCTGCAGTCACAGAGTTCACTCGTCTGCTCATGCGTGCTGGGTTGTGGGGATGGTAGGAGTCACAGAGGGTGGCTAATGGGTGTGGCTGTGTTATAACAGAGTAATAGTGCAAATGTTAGTGTGAGCTGCAAAATAAAGGTTATTGCATATATTTTTTAAATGTCACTTGCAATATTTTGGAGACTCCCCCTTACACATTTCAAGTTTGTACATTTTTGGATAAAATAAATGGGTCAGGGGTTAAACAACTTGCTCAAGGGCATCTCATGAAAGTTTTCCAGGATTCAGTTCAGCTGCGATCAACCTAAGTCCACCATCATGACAGCAAAATCATTGGCCTGGCGTTTCATTATCAGATCCCAAGGTGGATTACATGAACACATCCGGCATGTAATAGGATACTGGACATTATCAGCAGGGGTCAGAGGTTGAACAGGGCACCTTGGCCAATGGCAGATGATCAGCCGATAGCAATAAAGGACAATCAACTCTTGCGGGCCAATTAGAAGACAAGACAGGAAGGGCAGCTGGTATCATTGAACCTTGCTATCTCTGTGTGCCACTAAGCAAACAGACAGAGGAAACAGGGCAGGCTATAAAATGAGACTGAAGTGAATGACTAAGGATAGTAAATTGGAGGGATTTGTATATGTATTTATGAATGTAGGTTTCTGCAGAAATGTAATATTTACAATCATTATGTTTTTATGCGCTGCAGGAACAGTCTCATAAGCTTATGATGGCACCTCTAATTGTATTAGAAAGAAATGAATATAAGTAAAAGTGTCCAGGGAGGAATTTTCCTCCAAAACCTGCTGCGTGTAACACTTTACCATCATTTAACCCTGATTACTGAGGAGTTTTAACCTTCAAGCTCTGCCCAAAAATTTCCTGGTTTTAAAATGAGCACTAGCTTATTTGTGACACCCAGAGGTGCACTCTCCACCACATGTGATATTCAATCATTTTAGTCACAGACTAATCATTTTATCACCATTACTGTGAGTGTAGTGAAAAAAAACCTGATAGGGACAATATTTTTTTTTTAGCAAGTCAACAGTTTAGGCTGTGCAGTTGTTTCCTTTTTTTATTATCCTATGCTCATTTCCATAATTGATCCCCTGACTTATTAAGAAGATAATCCCCTTGTTATACGTCGGCCGTCGCTGAATTCATCAGGGATCTGAGCGCATTTGTGTGTGTAAAGTGGGCGGGGTCATATTTGAACCCAAATGAACCCTGATACCCCTTTCTTCTCCTTGCCCTCCTCCTCCTCCTCGCTCCCCTTGCGTCGTCTGCTTGTAGATGCTAATGATTAATTGCTTATTCGCCGGACGGGGTTTGATTGGCGTGTGTTGTGAGTAGACTTGACGAGCTGCCTGAGCTGTCAGACAGGACTTGATGCAGAGCCACAGAGAGGGAGGGAGAGAGAGAGAGACTAATGGCAAAGAGTAGGAAAGATCAGAGCCATCTGAACTTCTTAATGCCTGCACAACACATTTCACAACACAGCAGCATACACACAAATGGATACAAACGTACACAAATCTCCATGCAATCCATTAACAGCAGTGTGTGTTGTAAGTCTGTGTGGATGGACTTGCAGTGCATAAACACATTTGGCGCACACGGTCATAACGGTGCAGACACGTGCATGCAAATGTGCAAGTACGCCTGCACACACACACACACACTGAATGACATTGTCCTGTCAATCATCGGAGCGCACTGCAACGTACTCCATTTTAATCATCGTTGGAGGCAGAAGAGCCAGTCATCAGAGATCACTACCTATCAAATTACATGCACTCTGCAGTATAAATGACCGATTGCATACATCAACATGAATGAGAGGACGGTCTGGCAAAGATGTTCTTCGTTGCAAACTCAATTTGCTTCCCTGCATCCATCGGAACATATGCTCCTCTTTACAATCAGTAAAGCAATTTGAATAATCTATATTTATCCTCAGCTGACTTAATATAAAAAAAAAAATCAGATGTTGTGTTAAGTGCAAAAGCAATTTAGCATTGTCTATAAATGTAACAGCTCCAAAGTTGTCAGTGTCTTTGACTGAATGAATAAATTTCAGCTCTTTGTTAGCATTCGAGTCTGTGTTTTTCTGGAATAAATTTAAATCCATTGAACCAAAGTGCATCACTGACTTCACATTTAGAATTGATGATCTCATCCAGAATAGACTTCAGTGAGCATGTAGGGAGGCATTGTCTGTGGCAATGACAAGACTAAATCAGTCTGGACGACTGTTGATCAAATGCCGCTCAGCAGCGGTTCAGACCTGATTAATACAAAGGATCCATGCAGACGCGGGTTTACTGAATGCACCTTCAATCCGTGATTGACCCTGTTCATGTGAGGCTGCTATCAGAGGTCGTCACCTTTCACAGCGGCTTAACTCTTCAACTGAGGCTCCATTCACATCATTGCCTAAGCACTGAATTATTCCGATTTTTTTTTCAAGTTTGCATTTGACTCTGAGCAACCAAAAAAGTGACTTAAACTCTTAGACTGCATCATGTTTTTACTTTTGAGTTTTTAAAGACTGTTAAGTAGATGTAAAGACTTACACACCACACTAACAAATAGAACCAATGAGCGCTCCTGCTGCTGGGAGAAGAACTGCAGGGGAGCCAGTGTTTGGTTTGGGCTCAAGTAAAAAGGATCATTAAATGGTGGCAAATAATCTTATATTGGACCTAAACAGTGCACTAAAATGTTTGTAATCCATATTTGATCAGAACTATCTAATATTTAGGTCATGAATTTGGTGAGCCTAATATTAAGAAAGGAGGGTTTTCTCTTTCTCTTAATCTGTCTTAATCTAAGACATTTGTCATTCCAACAACAGCCCCAGAGTTTGCAAAAACCACCCGATAAGTGGAAACTCCTGGTGCAGGCAACATGAAGGACGGTTTACCGTTGTTTGAGGCAAAGGATTATTGATTGCGAGGCAGGTGAGAAGGTTTTTGCAGAGCCAGGTGTGCGCAAAATCCATGCAGAAGTCAGACTGAGCTAAAGAGTCAGAGCAGACTGTGGGACTGGGGTGACAAACAATCAGCAAAACTAGCCAAAATGTTAGGTAGAAACGTCTGGAAGTGTAGACTTGACTAACAGGCAGCAGAAACTAGGACCTGCCAGAGTGGGCGTGGACAAATGTGGTATATAAAGGTGTCTTGATTGCTGGATGAGATAAAGCTGGTGGAGCTCTGCTTTGTCTCCAACACACATGTCTCCACTCTGATAATCCCACACAGGGGAAGAGAGAGAGAGAGAGAGAGAGAGAAGCACTGAGGATTAACAGGTTAGGTAGTTGTAAATGTAGAATGGGAGGTGGAGCGAGTTTCAAAGGAAGCAGATGTGACAGTTCATTTGCATAAATTTCCCACAATGTAAGAATAAAAAACCTGGTTGAAAATCAGCAGAGTTTCCCTTTCATGATCAAAATCTTGTACATTTTTAGTCTTTAAGCATCATTTATAAATAGCACTAAATAAGCTTCAGAACCACCACCACAAATCTCTATCAATACTACAAGGACCAGAAACAAAACAGCTGAAAAGAAATCTTTTCAAATTAAAAGACCTGAGTCTTAAGCTTGGCTCTGGTTCTGCTAAAGGCTAATCTGAGCAGGTATTAAATGCTGATGGGGATGTCCATCTAGCAACTAATTGCCTCTAAATGACACACATGCATCTACTCAACTCCAGCAGAGACCACAAGCTTTTTCCCTGCGTTTGGTTATTTTCAGCCGTGGAAGCCCCCCACGGCAGCCTCCACCAACCTCCACCCCATCCAAGATAAATGATACCAATTTCATAAACAACATCTTTGCCCCGCTCTCACTTGTGCCACGTGTGCCGGAACACACACATTAACCAGACGCACACATGAGCGGAAATGGGAAAAGCATGGCTGTGCACACAGAATACACACACGCACACGCACGCACACACAAAGGCAGGCCGACAGGTTTTGATCAATAGTGTTGTGAGCCATGTAGTTTTTCCTCCGCTGTAGCGACCACACATTTGCTGCTCCAGGCTGAGTAATTGGTGCACACCGCCATGATAGCTACCACTGCAAGAAACAATATTGATAACATGCTGCCATGTGTGTGTGCGTGTGTATGGGTGTGTGTGTGTGTTTGTGTGTTGTATAAATTGTTCTCCTGGGGATACACTACACCTTGCAGGTTGTTCAGCACAGTGCATCTCCTCCCTCTCTCTCCATTCGTCCTTTTACCTTGCTGTACATCTTCTACCTCCTTCTTGATTTCTCCTCATTTTCTCTCTCTCCGTTCTGTCTGTTCTTCCATTTTCTGTCTCTCGAGTTCAAATCACGCCGCAATATGAACTGCCAAAGGGCCTCATAATATGACATACACACACAAACACGCTTTCACACACACAGTCCATCAACTGTACAGACAGACCGGCTGCCATTATATAAAAAAAAATCCAGAGTCCAGGTTTCACGTCCTGTTCTTTTTCTGCACATACAATGTGAGGCGACTGTCGGCTGGAGGAACTCTGAGTCTAATAAGCACAAAACTCGTCCTTCATTCTTCCATCCGATTAGTAGTGAACTACATAAGATAACAGTTTTGTTGATAAACTGTGGAGTTGAAGATCCAGAGCCTGTGTACATGCACAATATCAAGTGAAGAAGAGAACTACGTCTCTAACTGTATTTTGTAAGAAAATTCAGACAGCAAACCTAAGTTTTTGTTGTGTGCATGGTTAGAAAAAAGCTATGCAAATATCTCAGATGAATTTAGCACTTAGCTTCTGATTTGCATGTCATGCAGAGTGATAATTGATACTAAAGGTGTCCATATGCTCTGAATGAACTGCTGTTTTTCCCTTGAATAGTGACTACAGTCTATATTTACCTCAACAGCAGAGGATACCAGGCCTCTACATGAGGCAGGCTTTTATTAGAGATGAACTTTTATTTTAAATTCCCTCCGTTTGACGAGTATATAATTAGTCACATTTTAGTGTCGACATCCTTGTCTCCTAATCTGATGCCTTTTCTCTGTCAAGGTTTTCTTGGTGTGCTATGTGGTTGGTGACAATATATAGCTGGGCTGGAACAGAAACAAACATACACCGGTTGTGACTGAAATGCAAAACTGACAGTTAAGGTAAGTGATCTGGAAACAAAGTGTTGAAAATTGCATGCTTTTATTGCTTGATGTATTGAACTAGAGTGATGGAAATGTCCATTTTGCCTACCTTGCATGCACATCATTAAACAGGCAGCAGAGATTAGTCCACTATATTTTTTTTCCTTCAGCCTGTATTTGAGACTAGACCTTTGACTTGTTGATGAACTTATTTGAGGTCAAGTTGTATCTGAGAGCAAAAGTGACTTAGTCCTTCACAGTTGTGATAATGGGAAGATTTGGGTTTCCAGTCAACAAGCACATTGACCATATAAACTGACAAAGGAAGTAAGATCATAAAATATATAAAATATAGTAACAGGCGTCACAATGTAGAAATTATTCTACCATCTTGGGTTTGACGAAACTTTGAAAATGGCAGATTGTTATTAAATGGAGCAGTGTGCCAGCTCAGGCGGATGGAGAAGTTGTTTTTATAGTCCCATGTTCCACACACCTTCCAATCATGTATGTACACGCGCCATATCTCATGATAGGAGGTCAATAAAACTAGTCAAGCGCTCATTCAGTCTGTGTACATCGATGCTGAGCTCTGCATGCACACTACAGCACAAATTTACCATCCCAGTCTATTTCTTCATTAAAATTCAGTTTTTCTGAGGCTTTTTTTTGTAATATGTGTTCCTGTTCCTCACATGTTGTGCATCTCAGGCTCTGTCATGGTGGCACAAAGGTCAGGGACAATCTGCATCCACCAGAGGTTTAAACATTTTTTAGTATTCTGACTGGATACAAGAAAAAATGTATGAAAAGGTTAAAAACAGCTTATTTACCAGGATTTCTTTCATTTTCTGATGTTTTTTCATTTTGAGGTCAGTTAAAAAACATCATCCTCCAAAAAAATATTTTTCCTTGAGAATACAAATTCCCCTTTCCTTGCGACACCGCGTCTGCCTCTTCTGTTTGTTTACCCCCGTTACCCCCATCTCCTCTGTGTGTGTGTCAGCTGACTCTGTCGAGAAGATGCAAAATACCAGCCACTGCCAACAGGCGTAGTCATGGCTAAATATACACCTGCATGAGAGCAGCGCCCGATATATCCTTTCAGTTGTACATGTGGGTGCACGTGCGAGTGTTCGGTGTGTGCTGTGTGAATCCATGTGCACCTGAATACACATGCACACACCCATCATGCCTGTGATTGACTCTTTTCACACCTCAGTGCAAGAAGCTATTGTATGCAATTTACAATCTCACCCCTCTCTGTGGGTGTAATATTCATGAAGAGGGGGATCGGCCCTCACCTGGCCTTTTTTTTTTTCTGGATTCCAGATGTTGGATATGTGTGTGCTGGCAATGCAGAGTATAGCCTGGCATTACAATGCTGCAGACACAAAGGAAAAGGGAAAACAAGGTGAGGTGAGCGGAGTAGACGAACAGGGTGCTGAAGGCATAAGACAGGTAAAGAGAGGAGCAGGAGAGGAGGAGAGAAAGCAAGGGAGGAGGAGGAGGAGAGGGGAGGAGGAGACGGGAGGAGGGGGGGGTGAGCGGAGACGGGAGGGCAGCGGGTACGCCGTGTCCTTAAAAAGCCTCAGAGGAAGTGGAGGCAGAGGCACGGATGAGAGGAGAGGATGAGCAGTGCGGCATGGCTGGGAAAGAGGTTAGTAAACCAGTTGAAATTGGATAACAGTCTCCCTACAACGCCACAGTTTCACATTACGGGAGCTCAGTAAATGAAAATAGGAGATTAACCGAGATATGGTCGAGGACAGATGGCGATGATTTAATCTTGTGTGTGTCTGCGTAAATCCAGCGCATATGATGGCTTTAGTGCAATGTGGAGTAGACATACATGAAGGGTTTCTGTTTGGTTCCAACATATGACCTGGCTAATGAGCCAATTAGGAAATCCTTTATTAGGTTCCATTTGAGGCAGATGCAGGGCAAGCCAATCAAAAAGGGCAGGAGGGAGGGGTGGGGGGTGGGGTGGGGGGGCCGCAATGCTGCACCTACACACACGCACACACACACGCACGCATGCACGCACACACACACAGTCAGTCTCCAAAAAGCTCAAATATTTCTGCAGTTGGTGCTGCAGTGTCACCCTGCCTCTCTTTTGTTGATTTTTCAGAACAAGTTGTCCTCACAGGAAAATGTCACGCTACCCTGTCAGCTCTGACTCCATCCCCCCTCCCCAACACCCCCCTTGCCACCCACCGTCTCTCTCTCTCTCTCTCTCTCCATCCCTCCTTCCTCCCCTTCCTTTCACTTCTCATCTGCAACATGGAGAGTCCCTTCCCTCCCCTCTTTTCACATCTTATCATGTTCCTTTTTTTTTCCTCCCTTAGCATCTCCACTCACACTGTGAGCCTGAGACTCTGTAGTACAGCGAGTGCCACGGAACACAGTGTTCAACATTTTAGACAGTGAATATATTAATAGATGAAGTACAAACTGCTTCACATGGTCACCCACATACCACAGGAAGAGATCGGAAGGAAGGGAGAGAATAGATACAGACAGACTGTCTGTTAACTTCTCTGCATTTTTTACCTCAGCTCCCCTCTCTTCCGTCTTATATTACAGTCATTGTTCACTAACTTCCGTTTCTTTACTCTCTTTTTTCACCTCACCTCTTTTTTTATCTCCATACAGACAGATAAAAAGCAGTCATTACAGGCAGATGGTGAACAGGTAGAACAATTGTTCCACACCTTTTCCTGTCAGAAGTAGCACACGCCCACAGTTGCATCACTTGGACCCCCTCCTTCCCCAAGTTCACCTTCATCATCGACATTTATACCTACATTTAGCTAAATATTCACTTACTTACCTTTTCCCGAAAATGACATTTTTCTTAACTTCTGTTGACTTGACTATGTTGACTGTAAGTTGATTATTTGCATCAGAGAAGTTTTATAGCAACATTACTGTTAATTTCAAGTCTTTCTGACCACCTGGTGAATGTGTGCCAAATAAGCTTCTCATTTGGCTAAATTAAGAGCCGCTAAATGCTCAATCATGTTCACTAGCTAGTCGCTTACCATGCTGTTTGATGCTAAGTGGGTAGTTTGCATTGAGTTCTTTTAGCTTTTGGCCAAAAACTCGTGTCTTCTGTGGGCAAAAAAGGAATTTTAGCCTCGACAGGAGCACATCTGTTCCCATGTTGCCAAGATAATATGTTCCCTATGCAGAATATCCTCTTAATAGGGTTTTTTGTTCACAGCAATGTTTTGCTGTAGGTCAGATTTTCGCTGTATGTCTTCCAAAGTTAAAATCTTTAAGTCACAACTTAAAGCCAATTGATGTTAACTGTTGTTGTTAATTTTGCATCCTTGACTTTAGATATTGATGTATTCACAGTGGCTCGGTGGAATTTTTTCCCATTCATTCCCCTTAGTTCTGTGAAGATTGCTCCTACAAATCTCTTGTCATGTTAGTTTATCTCAGATTTAAACATGCCTGGTAACACAGGGACAGCTAACAGTTAGCTAAAAGTCACTATAAAGCTCTGTAAAGCCAAAAAAACTGCAGATTCCAGGATATTTTTCCTTAAATTCATCACTTGAAGTGACCCGTCTTGTAACATCAACACAAGGATGTTTTACATGCAATCCAAGCAACTACAGAAGTACCTCTAGTTGGGAATCACTGGGGGAGAGGAAGAATCATAAAGAAGGACACAAAGACAGAGACATAGTCTGACAGAGTCAGCTGAGTGGGACATCAAAGACCAGCTTGGCTTCACATGCTCACTAAATCATCCTGCTAACAACACATGAGTTATTGGGTTACACTCGTGAATGCAGCCAATCCAATCAAAGCTGAAAAACCAGTCACATGCTACTCCAAACATTTCATGGTGGATGCTGACCAAATTTAACACAACTGTTTGCCAAATTCTTGCAAGATGATATCATACAGAGAGGTTTTATGAGGATATTTGTGCATCAGGACTTCACCTGCTTTAACCCCCCTTTCCACCATTACCTCATGCACTTCAACCCTTACTCAGAAGTGCCCCACTTTCAAAACATAAACTCTGCGTAAAAGGGCCACATAAATAAGCCTGACTGGGTTTGTTTGCGAAAATCGAGATTGGTGTGTTATTTTGCAGAAGTGGAATAATATTTCATCCTCACGTCCCCGTTTGACTTCCAAATGCCTCCCTCTCCTTCGCCTCCATACCACTGGAACACCTGTGTCCTCGCTTCCCCTCCTGTCAAATCCCCCCTCCGAACAAACACATAAGCACACACACACACACACACACACACACCCTCCACTCTGTCACTTCAGCCATTCCTGCCATTGCGCTTGAGTCTTATGACCATGCTGTGCATCATGAGCCTTACTCAACAACCCCCCCAAGCCAGCAAACTCACACACACACACACACACACACTCACACGCCCACACATACAAGCTCACACTCAAACACCACTCATCTTTTTAATAAACGCAGGTCACAGTTGGACCAGACACGTGAAAATCAAAGCAAAGGCCAGAGACAAATGCACTCTTCTACAGAAGCACTCTCCGGCTTTCCACGCCATTCATGGAAGTGTTACTGTACTGTATCAAGCTACTGAAGCATCTATTTATAGAGATGACTGAATTTTGCAGCAAAGCCATTTATGTATCTTTACTGCATGGTCGCAGAGAGACTATGGATTGATGTATACATGACTGACACACAATGTATATTTGAGTGAAGTGTTTATATTTCTGGGTAATCCTTGCTGAAGACAGTGGATGAGTGAGCTGCACACACAATGTGGCCTGATTTTCATACAGTATAAACTCTGACTAGATTGGATTCCCAAGTAAGAACAAGGCTTGTGTGACCAGAGTGTCAACAGCTGAGGAACATCTGTGTATTAAAGGTAAATAAAAGACTTCATTCAAATCCTGACTCCAATAAATTGTAAATCAAAGTCATACATGTTTAGCAATCACGGCCTTAGAGTACAAAGACGGCCACAGATGAAATGTTTGTTTAGAAAAAGCATGGTTACTCTTTGGTCATTGGTGCATCACTTTGGATTAGACTCACATATATTTGAACAACTAAGAGACGAATTGGCATGATCATTTTTGTTAAATTTAGATTTTTTCCTCTTGTGCCACTTGCAAGTAAAAAAGAAAAATCTAAATTTTGGCTCATGCCTAAGTTTCTGCAACACTCATTTCCACTGGTTTTAGCTGCAAGTTATGTTTACACCACCATTACATTGTTGACATTTTTGTTTATAAGTGAAATGTCTTGGTAACAACTGAATGGATTACCATGAAATCCAGTGCAGACGTTAATTCCCTTCTAAGGATGAACTGCAATCACTCTGTTAATGTTTGTAATGTTAATATTGTTATTAAGTGCATCGTGTTGGCATGCTAGTGTGCTAAACTATAATGATAAACAAAAAAAAAACACCTTAGCATCAGCACGTTAGCATTGTCATCTTTAGCACGTTAGCATACTGACGTTAGCATTAAGCTCAAAGCACAAAAGTGCAAAAGTAAAGGAGCTGCTAGCATGGCTGTAGACTGTAAGGGCCTGAATAAATGACTCTTTCTTTTACACACAAGCATACACACACACACGAGCATACACACACGCACACACACACATGCACACAGCTGTGAACACCACAGACTCCTTCTGTTTATATTACCATTTGAGTCCACTTGGGAGACGCTTTATACAAATGTGCAGTAGATCTGCATCTACAGCAAACTGAAAGCATGTGGATGTCCGCAAAGGAACCACACATAAACCCTCTAATGATGAAATTTACATCACATGGCCCCTTGTGGGCCCTTACACTGTCACTGAAGTAGATAAGGAAGTGTATTTTCAGCTTTAATCTTGCGCTGTAACTGCACAAACAAAATCTAAACACTGCTTCTTTCAACTTGAATGCCCCCTGATCATTAGGCATGTGTCCATGCTTAATGCAAGTGCATGTGCATGTGGGGCAACTCACTTAACCTTACAGAAGGTCCAGAGAACTCCAGTGTTTCCCCACCAAAATACATGTACCTATAGGAAAATTCTACTGTCAGTGCTCTTGACCACTGCACCTGCTCAGAGATGGATTTGGTCCCTGGATGCTGTACAATGGCTTCCCACAACTCCAAAATACACAAAATAAAATTCAGAGAACTTAATTTCACTCAGCACAACTGTATATAACAAGTAAAGAGTTTTATTTTATTCTATGAGACTGACCATGTGCCTATTGTTGTTTGTTATAATGCTTTATTCACAAAAAGGTCACTGAAAGGTAGAAAATAGAAATTCACACTGCAGAGCTCGAAGTCTGACTAGAAACAAAAATAAGATGAATTTAGTGTCAGAAGAATTTTAAAAGGACACAGAAAAAGAGAAACTATTAATATAATTGTACCACGTTAAAATAAAGAAAGACCAGTTGTTGATGAATGAGAGAATACATGCAATAATAACTGATGTTAAACTCCAGGATATCATAAAGGAAGTTCTCTTGGATTGCAACCAACAAAATGATTCAGAGGGAGCTGATAGTATAAAAACTATTACTAAAAATAGAGACTAGAACTAAAGGAAGAAGGATAAGATATAAAACAACCTGTGATGCCAATAGAACTTGTTGCTGCATCTAATTACTATTGACTTTTACTGTTCTGATAAATGATATGAAAGACAAAATTCTAAATATGAGGAAACTGCTCAAAGCAACAACTTCCCGTTAATCCCTCACACGTGCCACTTCAGAACAAACCTCTTTGTACAGTTACTTGTTAGACCCAGTGATCTTGTGTACATGTGCAGAGGTCTCCCAGTGTCTTTCGGTCACACTGGAGCCCAGTTTATCCTTGAAGCACACTTTTAGACAAACATGCACTTACTTACTCCCAGGTCACATGCTCCTTCTGACAACAAAAACAACAGCATTCTTTGATAATGGTCTGGTTAATGCGAACTATGATAGGAATGTGAGCGCGCGTGGGCCCGCATTAGCCCAACGTTATCATGTGAGTGAGCTTACAACACACACACTTGCACACGCATAGACACTAAAACAAAAAACACGCATGTACACTCGTGCACATGGATAATACAGAGAATGGGATTAGTCATTGTTAAGCAAAGCAGGCAGCACCCAGTTAAGACAGTTCACATCTAAGCACCTTAAGAATGTAAATATAAGTTATTTGAAGTAGACACAGGTGAGTAACAATGTGTACATTGCAAACCTCTTCCCATAATGCACTGCATGAAGATCACTTTAAGGTAGACAGAGTGAGGCAGTCAGAAAGGGATTCTTCAGTGGAGCATATTTTCATAAACAGATATTAACTCTTAGTTCCTGCTTAGCAAATCACATAATACGTGGTTATTTAACTTAAATCCATTTCAAAACAGTTACATTAAATATTTTCTTATTTTAATTTTCATCAGTTGGTCTGTCTGCAGCAAAGGGAATAACAATTAGATGAGTTTACCCATGTTAGCATAAAAACGGAAAGCAAATGCTAGCCTAGCTCTGTTCACATTTCTAAATTAAACCAGACCTGTAGATGTCAGGTTACAGAATGACTGACATAGGTGCACTGTGTTAAGATGTGTTAGTGGGTGTATTCTACCATCGGACAGGGCAGAGCAGCTAGTTAAGCTAGCTATTTCCCTCCACCTCCAGTCTTTGTGCTAAGCTTAGTTTGCTAGCCATGCCCATTCTTAACGCAAAAACTTGAGAGTGATATGAACGTTGTCATACACTGTATAACTCTGTGCAAGAAAGTCAAGAAGAATATTTTCATTAAATTAACACTGCTCCTTTAGTGTAGGAAGTGAAATGTGTTCTTGCAATATTTTTGTACGAACAGTTAACTGCTGTCCAGAGATTGCATGTGTACTGGCCTTTTCAATACTTAAAAAAAAACCACTAATTAGTGTTTGTACAAGTTACTTGTTGGTAGTTTTTTTCAGGGTTGTCAAGTGTTCATTCAGCCTTTGGCATCAATGCTGGTTACAAACCTGTAGTACAACTCCTGTACTCCATTAGTGACCTGGAAGGAGTCAAAGTCACTGAGCGGGAGTCGATCAACAGCTGGAAAAAGATCAAGGAGAATATTTACATCTGGTGCCAGAGAATATCCTTGAGCAGAGACAAAGTTTACAATCTCACCTACATATTCAACCACCTGACCACATGACCAAAATTTCATTTTTATGCCTGTATGCCAGCAGCAGCGGTGATCAGAGTCATTATGTTATCAGGTTGTCCATTCACCTGGCAGAGTGTTCACTTAAACTCAAGGATGAATTGATTAGAATTTGGTGCTCAAAGAGCAAAGGGCAAGGTGATGTTTAGGGCCAAAGCTTAAAGATAACCAAGTTACACAAATGTCTAATAGGATGAAATGATGACAATTGATATCCAAAAAGGCCAAAGGTCAGTTTCAGTTTGACATCTTCATGTTTAGCAAAAACATTTTTTCTATCCATTTTTTGAGAAAAAGATGATTTGAAGTGAAAATATATTTTTAAAATAATTATTTTGACCTTTATACAAGCAGGAATGAGCTCATCAGCTTCTCTGAACTTAAAGCCACTGTGTGCAGCTCAGAGGTGATTAGCAGTGTGTGTATGAGAGTACAGGTTGTACCAATTTAAGTGACACACAGTGAATTGCTCTTAGTTAAGATATCAGGTTTTTGGAGCTGTCATAACACAACAACTTCAGCCATATTGCTGAGAACAGCACCCCCATTGTAGTTAACAGTTACCCCTTACACTTTCTGTATGCGTGTTTGTGTGTGTTGAGGTATGTGGGTCTGATAGACAGTCCAGACAACAATGTGTGAGTGTTTGTTTGCAGTTCATAGTAGCATGTGACCGTATCACTGCCACATTTGTCTTACCTTTGCTCTCCCTCTGTGACTCAGCATTTCTGCCGCTCTCATAAGCTCTTGAGCTGCATGTGTGTGCATGTGTGTGGATGCAAATGTGTGTGTGTGTGTTATCTTTAGCCACCTCACTCCAAACGCTGACCTTTCCAAAGGTCTCACTGTCCAGTTGTCCAAACACAGACATGCAGACTGACCTACTGGATAATGTTTTAATTTGGCTTTATATATAAACCTCTACGGTCAAAGCTCAAATGTACATCCACCCTCCAGATGAATGTGAAACTTATGCTCTTTCTGTGTAAAGCTATAGAGACTGGTGGAGGACAAGTAACTCTTATCAGCCTTTGTATGTCAAGGAGAAAGGCTACCCTTGAATCAAGTGACATGTCTTTGAAAACATAGTTAAACTCCTCTGATACTGGAAGCTTGCATTACTTTGCTTCAGAGACACTTTGTCTCGCAGAAACATTGCTAAAACATAAGTTCAGCCAACATATGAAGCCAGTCAATAAGTATTTCCATGAGCATTGAAAGAATTAAAGGTGTTGTTAAAATCCTTAAGGTACAGTCTGCCCTGTCCTGAAAATAGTGTTACATAGTCTCAGTTTCATTAGCATCTATGGGTTTTGTCATTTAGCTCTGGCTTTTTGAACAAAGTGGTTCATTCATTTTTGGGCAAATACCACCGCAGCAAGATATTGTTAGTATTGGTTTAAGTATAAGGCATATGTTGTGCCATGTCAGTGGCCAGAATGGAGCTTAAATGTTAATGGTGTGAATACATAACAATAATATTTCCAACACACACATATTATGTCACAAATTTGCATGGAATTCTGATGCAAATCTGCTTTCTTCCATCAAATCAAGCCTCTCATCAAATCCTACTGGACTTCACTACCTCTTACATCATTCACAGTTTTCCAGTTTTATCCTCCACACCCTCAAGGAAATAGTTTAACATATTGCAAAGAAGTTAAGAGTAGCTTCAATGGTTACAATGACAGCCAGTGGCATTATCGTGAGACACAAATATAGAAAAAAAGAACCAAAACTAAGAAAAGAGAAAAGGCAAATATAAAATAGGTCTGTCATAATACCAGATTTTCACTGCATGATTATCATGTCACTTAAACATGTGCATTTGCTGTAGAAAATACAAGAAAATAATGCTGTGGGTGAAATTCAACTTTAACTCTGTTTATTGTATTTTTTGCCTCTTTTACAACAAATAAAGCATACTTTTTACTTTAGTGCAGGGATGTGGAACCATAACTGCAAAAAAGTGGACAGAGAGAACATAACACATAAAGAGTTTCATGTTTTCTTGCAGAAAAGTTCGGGGGTGGGGCAACATTTTTCAGAAAATATGAGAGATAGTTGCAAACAGCTGCTGCCCAGAGCCTGGCTGTTAAAACATGACAAAGTTACATTTTGACATTTATTATCTACATATAGCATTCAGCTATAGGTGAATCATAATAACACGTTGATTTGAAAGTTAAGCGCAGCATCTCTGTTGGCGAATTCTGTCCACAATGATTTGCTTCACAATGCAGATTGTGCACTGGTTGACCATTGTTAACCTTGTCAAATTAAGCCCTGATTTAAGGGATTATCTAAATCCAACCTTGGAATATTAGGATTTCACAAGTGCAAAAATGCAAAACTTCAAGTAAGTCAGTGAGTTATGCCATTCAGTTATGGTCATTCAACTGTATGATCTTGCATTTTGTTTGATGCAGAATCATCTTTAAAAACACAATAAAAGTTCAGAAAGTGGCTCTATCTGCAGTTGCAACATTAGCCCAATGTTAGACAGTTTATCTCAAGTGCTAATTTTTTTAAACATTTACTTTGTGGCTGTTACATTTGCAAAATGTTGGAATTAGCTTGAACTATTTCCCTTACTCTGCCTGTTGGGAAGAAAACAGACGAGCGGAAGAGTATGATTTGAATGCTCATGCCTTCGCAAAATTTCCATTTCGTTTGTTTTATCTCAGGTACTGTAGGCCATTTGAATGCTCTTTTGCATTTCCTCATTTCATCTTGCAGATAACTGCCCTGTGAGCCCAGCTGTTACCACTGGAGCTGAACCTGTTTTCTTTGTGAAGCTTCAGAGAAAACATTTCCAGTCAAGGCCTGTGGCTGGCTGGGGGAATGTGAGGAGAGAGGTTGGCCATAGGACCAAGAAAGGGACCCTAATGGCTGAGAAACTCCATATGACAACAAGTTATTCTTAGCCCAAATTCACTGCTGAGCCATATGAATATCTTATAGAGCTTAATCATATATTAGCTTTACGCACATAAAAAACTGTGAATATCTACATCTGCAGGAAAATAAATGAAACCAAATGCTGCTATCCTTCCTTTCTTCTCTCCATGATTGATGTCTCTTCTTGTGAATTTACAAGGAGCTGAGAGGCTCTGGCAGACCACCAAGTTTACAAAAGAAAAAAAAAAGTAGGAGTATGAAGTTGCAATCAATCGTGCGGTTTGAGTGTTGAGAATCTTTTACATGCCGTTATCGTATATCTTACGAGACGGCGAGTATTTTGTTGATGGAATAATCACCAAAGTGCATGCATACTGAAGCAGCAGTAGTAATGATAGTGTCTGTTTTGCAGCATGATAATGGTAATTTGCTGTGTGTTTTGGCTAAGGCCAAGAAACCCTTATTTAACAAGGCGAGATGACTCAGAGCAAATTCATATTTACTGCTGCAGTTTGTGGTGTTTGATTTCGCAAAGGAAGAAAGGGTTTCAGACATAAAAGCAAATGGTTAATGGCCTTGCTCAAGGGCAGTTTCAGAAAGTAGGTGAAGAGTGTCTTCTTCATTGCTTTAGCCCTTATTTTGTGTATTTAAATTGGCAACAGTCTGGTCACAAGCCTCCATCTTTAACCTTCAGACTGCTGCCTCCTCTTAGGAAGGTTTACATGTTTATACTAGCAACATCATAAAGGGCTATTCTTAGGTCCTCCATCAGTCAAACTGTGTGTATTTAAGGAGGCTGATGGGGAACTGTAAAAATACTTCAAATGACCTCATACGGGTCGGACCCCCCACGCCACCACTAACTCAGTCCCCTCCGCAGAGTTTCCTGTGCCGAAAAAAGGCTCAGCTGTGAGTGACACATAACCACTGACCAGTCAAGGAAGCAAAACAAAGAGCCAGTCGGCACCATTTAGCTGCATTCCCAAGACTAGTGGTTATCACTTGAACCTGACAGCCAGGTATTTTTTTCTGTCACACACAAAGTCTTGTACACATGACTTTGTAAGGACCCATCATTGCTTCTGACCCATAACTAAGCAAACTCCAAGGATAACTCTAACCCTGAAGTTAAAAACCAAGTCTTCACTTTGTGGCTTTCAGCATTTTGGTCCCTGTAAAGCTGTAAGGACCCCACAAGTACAATAAAACAAAACATACACACTCTTGCAGGTGAAAGACACAGAAACACATAAACAACTAGTAAGAGTGTATTAAATACAGTTAAATTCACACACACATATCCATTGGACATACACACTTACAGTGGGTCAAATATACAAACTCATATTTGTCAAACCAGACTAACAGGCACACACACATACAACACACATACAATCTAATCCTACACAAGACTATTTATACTGCAATCATAGAAATGGATTGCTTGCCATGTTACTGCTTGAGAATGGCTCACTTTCTGCTCATTCCTGCCTCTGCCCTGAAATCAGTCAAGCGTTTTCGCCTGGCTTGACATGATAGCTCCATAACATGTGTCGTTCAGTTTGTGGCACTTTTGCTTTAATAGAACTGCCCTGTTGCTGATTTGTCATGACAGAAGACCAGAAACGTGGAAAGATATCGGACTATTAAGAAGTGCAGCTGAAATTGAAGCAAGACGAACCCGCCGGAGTGTGCAGAGCTCAGATGGAGGGGAAAGGTCACGCCAAGGTTCTTCAAATGTTGTTGCACGTTTATTTACTTCTTGAAGCCAGGAACAAATCATCCAGAGGTGCTTTGATTAAAAAGAAAGAATCATTCAATCAATAAGAAATGAAGCTTTATTTTTTATCCTCCAATCTGGTTTATCACCCATTTCCTTCCTGCAGTTTATCTTCTGTGCGCCTCCGTGCATCATCTTTTATCATTAGAGCTACTCTATGAGAGGCCATTAGAGAGAAATTGACCCAGCTCCCTGCCAGTCTCAGCAGGCTACAGCCTCATCAAGCCAGCCCTCTTCCCGCTGTGACCAGGATGGCCAGCCATTACGATGGAAGCGGATTGGCGAGCTGTAAAATATTTATTGATGCTCCACTTGGCCCTTGGGAACTGTGCACAAACATGCACACGCACACTCAAACATATTTTCACGCCAGCAACTCATAAACAATGACAACTAAAGGTTGACCACAACTCCTTCACTTACACTAACAATAAACACATCTTTTTAGAGATCATAGTAATTGTCCACAATCAACTCTCAATTCTTTATATCAATTCTGTAGCTCTAATGTCGTCAGCTTTATGTTTTTCTTCTTTCCTTTCTCGAGAAAAAGGCAAATCTCTCCTTTGAACAGCATCTGTCCAGTTCCAGTTTGGTAACCACAAACTATGCACAGCCGGCCTGTCAAGCTTAATTTCTCAACATATTTAAGTGGGACATTGTTTTAAAACTTATAATGAATTTGGAGTCTTAAATCTGACATCATCATCTTCGCTAACTACATATATTCTGTGGTTGAAAAAAAAGGCTTAAAAAACAGAGCAACAAACAAATGAAAATCAGAGATGGGCAGTATTTTAATTTAATGTATTTACAGTATGTATTAAATTACTTTTGAATGTTTTGTAATTGGTGGTATTGGTGGACAGAGATGCAAAGTTTAAGCATTTATGGATAAATTAATGGAAATAGTGATCATTTTTATTTTTCCAGGCAAAAAATACTAATCATTATGTGATTTGCAAGAGCTTGTATTTTGTGAATAGGAAAATATAAAATGCACTATTTACTATGTCATTTTATCCTCAGATAAGACACAATTTTTTGTGTGTTCTGTTTTTAAAAACGCAACATTTTTTTCGGTTGAGTCTTTTGCTTAATGTTTTTAAATCATGTCGTGTCAGGTCTAGAAAGAAGCTCGTTGTGAATGGATGTACTGTACCAGGATTCCTTGTGATCAGTTGGCTAGTTTTAAAAGCAACAAGGCTTCCTTTGGTGTTTGGTGCAAAGTTCTCCTCAGATAAAGATATGGAAGCAAAATATGATCAGATATTGCATGCTGAGGCAACCTGGGCAACCTGAAACAAAATGACAAAAAAAACAAAAGAAGACAGGATCAGTTAAACACATGCTCTAGATCTACAGGATATGCTTTCTAAAATGGAATACATACACTTAGTTCAGCATTCAGTGAGTGAATCACATACATTATCTATTCTCCCAAAGAAAACAGCGTTACAGTGACACATAGCGAAACCAATACAGTTAAAAATTAAAAGCTCCAGTCACCATCAAGATAAAATATGTGCACAGTGACTGAACGAGGGAGAGGTGTGTAGTGACCATCAGCTTCAAGTGCTTTGAGTGTGTGGAGGAAGCAGGATCAATGCCTCCTAAAGTCAACCACTTGTGATTTATTTGTATGTAAACCAGGGCCCATATCACTCAGCAGCATGAGCTTGTGTAATTAGTGCTGTCAATAAAAATGGCTGTTTAATGCACATTGGGGGTGGGTGTGTGTATGTGAGTTTGGCATTTACATAACACAAGATATGGGAGAAAAATGCAGCATGTGCACTTGTGCGTACTGTGCACATGCAGGCATAATGTGTGCGATACTTTGAGTTGCAGTGGTTTATCTCAGGGTTGAACTTTGCTGCATTCTTGGCAGCTGTATTTGTGTTTATCGTCAAAGGTGGGAATAGGAAGCTTGAACCGATTGTTTACAGGAGTCATCAAGTTTCCCAGCCCTTGAGGGATAGCCTCTGTGTGTTTGTGTGGGTGTGTGTGTGTGCATGTGTGTGTGTATGTGTGTTTATGGGTGTGTGAAAGAGAAAGAGGAAGGGAGGGAGCGTTTTACAGGCCCTGCAGACATGTGAATGCGTGATCCAAAGATCATTTCAAGGTTGCTTTGATAGTAGGGAAAGGGCAGTGATGCGAGAAGACGCTGGGCCATAAGATATAGACACGTGTACACACCCCCTCACACCTCATCATGCACACACTCACGCACAAACACACACACACACATGCAGCATGCCTACTCTACCATCTCTGGAATATGTCCATGAATATTCATAACTCTCTCTTCACTGTAGTCATAGAAAGTGCACTTTTGCTAGAAAGCATCGTGTGTGCGTGTGTGTTTGTGTGTGTGTGTGTGTGCGTGCGTGTGCACATGTATATGTGTGTGTGTGGTTGTCAGGGCTCAAAGATCAGGTACCAGGCTGCCGAGCTGCGAGCTAGAACCCTCTGGGGGCCTTTGCTTGACAGACTTGCCACTTGTTTTTCACGCCTGTTTGTGCCTGTGTGTGTGTGAGTGTGTGTGTGAGTGTGTGCATGTGCATGTGCATGCGAGTACAAAAGTCAACTCAAAGCAGCAGTATCTCCTGCTTTTTAAAGCTCAGTAAGGGGTGTGTGAATCATCATTTGACTGGTTTCATGTGACTGGCAGACTTAATGATGGGATTTCCAAGAATTCACACCTCTTCCTCTGAAGATGCAACATTATGCAAATGTATACAATTACTAGGTTGGTTACATTTAACTTGAAATGACGCACATCAGAACATGATGTTCATTTATTCTGACAAAGTAGTAGAGTTCATTAATTTGCTATTTACATCGATATTATAGACCAAAGGATGTATGAATGTATAATTATACATGTTTTTACAACACATGACACGAACAAACTTCCATGATCTGTATGAATTTAACAAAGGAGAGAGCAATATTCTTTATAATACCCTTTATTATGTTATTATCAAAATAAAAATGAGGATGTAGAGGTTTTTGTGGCTAGTGCTGACTGGATGTCACAGAATTACTCAAAAACGAAGAAATACTTTCAGCATAACAAGGTGGCCCTAATCATCTAAAAAATCGCCATCAGCAACTGTAGTTCACATTAAAGTTGAGTTTGAAACATCAGTGCAATACAATCGGAGGCAGAACTGGGTGGGTCTTGCAAAGTAAATCAGTGAGACTCCTGAAAACATGCTGTGTTTGAACTGGATGTCCTCTATGAGCTTGTTACATTCATCTGCTGGGAAGCAAAGTTTCTCTGTGCTCACTTTTATTCTTTAATATAAAGTGTCTTTAAAATAAACAGTTCCTTTCTTAAGAAACAGTATTTTAATATTTCTAGATCACATTTTTAATGCATGACCTTCTTCACCTGTAATTTCTACTGCAGCCTAATCTGTCTAAAAGGTTCTGTGGCAATAAACTTTAATTGGATAATAGATTATTGATTGACACATTTGTCATTGGGTTATTAAACCTTTCACCCTCAAGTCAGTGGCTCATGGGGGAATTGTTGAACTTCAATCAAGCATTATGTCCTAGAGCTGCTCTATTAGACAACTTTGCGATAGTAGCTATATAAATAAATGGCAGTAACTTTAACTTTTACTTTCAAAAAAGCTCATTTCAGCTCAGAATTTGACTATATTAATAACATTTACTTTACTTGTGGGATGTACCAGCTTATAAATACACACTGTGTGCATTAAGTAGTAATATACAAAATGCAAATAAACACATTTGTGGTTAAACAGCTTCAGAGTTCTTAACATATGCAATATTAAAGTTCTATTTTTCATATAAATATGCCAGTCTCCTCTTGTATAAACCTACAAAAGATTACACAGATTTAAATGCATTAAAAAACAGTTACAAAAACTGTAATATTGTGAAAACAGTGCGCATGACAAAGACAAATGGGCTCTTGTTTTCTTGGCGTCACATCTTAAAATGATTAGGCTTGTAAACATACAGCACGCGGTATTTCTGCTAATCCGTCTAAGATTACAAACCCAAGTCACATGCCTCCATTTCTAAAAAACCCACAAGCAGCTGCCATTGCTCGGCATGTTGGGATCGCAGGGTTTATTTATAGTCACCGTGTGATTCTCTTGCCCTATCGAACATCAGATGCTGGTATAGGCGCGAGCGGATGTATCTGACACAGCGATGGCCTTCGCTTCCCTCAGCCAGGCTGCTCTGAATCACGTCTGCTTGAAATGTAAATGTAAGTGGGCCTCGCAACGCTCCGAAGCTCGGCTGGACTCCCACCATCCCTCGCCACAGCTGTGACTGTAATGTTTATTTTGTGACAAATGTATATACAATGACGAATGAACTGTATGCATGTCGTGTGAAATGTATAGTCTACTTTCTATGAAATGCTTCACAGAGATGCCTCACGCTGTGACTGTAGGGCTGTGCTGCTCAAGTGTCATATGCAAAAAAATTCTTTTCCAGGGAAACAAATTTCTGTACATTCAGTTTTACTTGGCAAATGATTCAGAAACACCAAATTTGAGAAGCTGCAACCAGTATTCTAACTGATTTGGAGTTGATAAAGGCCTATTTGGATTTAAGGGAAAGATTTAGTCTCACTCTGCACTGAAACATTCATCTTTAGAGAAAATAATATTAAGTCTTTTATACCCATGTTTTGCCGTCTCACTCTCTAGGAAATACTCGGACCATCCTTTGACTATTAGTTCTCTTAAGTTCAGATGTAGATGAAAAGATTAGAACCACTGTGTTAAATATGAAGCTAAAACCGGCAGACAATTAGCTTAGAATATCTCTCTATATATACTACAAAATAGAAAAAGACAGAAAAAGTTAGCCTGGCTGTGTCATAAGGTAAAATAAAACCACATATCAATACATTACAGCTTTCTGTTGATTGCAATGCAACTTTAAGATGAAAAAAGACTCCAGGTAGCTCGTGCACCAGAACAAGTAATAGGTCTTTTTGCATTTTCTACCATAAAAGCACACATTTTCTTTTTCCACAGTTCTTTTTCTTTGCATGATTTAAAAAAGCGGCATGCATCAGTAAGTAAGCTTTAGAGCTAATGGTCAACAGACTTTTGTACCATTTGATGGAGCAAGGCTGGTTTCGCCATTTCCAGTGACTGGTGGATCCAGCATAATATTTCACACACAGATTTAAGAGGGGTGTCAATCTTCTGATCATACTCTGATCAAAAACAGCTTATTTCTTCAAATGTCAAACTGTTCTTTTAAAGAGTCATGCAGCCTCACATCATGTTGTAGTAGCTGCAATACACAGTGAAACAAAGCGAGATTTTTCAAAATGAACCGGCACATCCCAGGAAAAACGTAATGAGTTTTACTTTTAGTTCAATATTTAGCTTTTCCCTTTTGGACCCTCAATTGTCGTCACAGCGACCTGCTGTTATACTATCACTATTTGGCCACAGCTCATCGGTGCCGGCTTGGCCCTGCAGAACCTCACGCCAAGCTCCTGGAACATTTGAGCGAAGGCCTAAAGGAGGAGGAGGAGGAGGAGGAGGAGGAGGAGGCTTCAGTGTTCACAGTACGTCCCTATGAACAGCCGGCCTGTCCACCCCTTGGCATGCCCGTCACACACACACACACACACACATATATAAAAAACACAATCAAAGCGATGTAGTGAGTGAGCGAGTCAGCGGGACTACGTTAGGGAGGGAGTGTGTGTGTGTGTGTGTTTAAAGGAGAGACTAAGAGGGACTCTGGGTTCTTGCCAGTCAGAAAGGCAGCTAAATATGTCCTCTTTGGAACACTGAACAGAGCTAACAGGGGTTACTCCAGGACACACTCTTCCCCTCCTCTGCCGCTCTGTCTTGATGCTTCTCGCTCGGTTCTTCCCTCTCTCTCTCTCTCTCTGCGGTCTAATATAGAGCTCATTTCGTGTCTGTTTCTAGGTGCCAAGGCCAGAGGGGGTTGTGTGATTGTGTATGTAAGCGTGTGCGTGTGCCAGCTGAGGCTGCCGCTGTGTCTCGACGGCTGCTTTATTTTGGCACTGGTTGCCATAGCTACCCAGTGGGACTTTCAGTGTGTCTGAACCAGTGATTCAATCAATGCTAACCAACACCAGCAGCAAACGTGTGTGTGTATGTGTGTGTTTGTGTTTACTTGTGTAGTATAGCTTTACATTAATGCAATGTATAACATGTAAATGGAATCAAAGATTTTGATAGAAATTTCTGAAATTACATGAACTTAGATCATGAAAGATAACGCATCGTGTAGTGGTTCAGCTTGACAACACCATCTGGACCATTAGTGAAAAATAAACAGTCTGACTGAAAGGCACGGCTGCAAAACTTTGCCAGGTAACAGTGTTTTTTTCCTGGTGAATTGGATCTACATCCACTCGTTAATTCTGTTAAAAAATATAAAATATTTTGGACTGCAAAGCTATTGACGTTACCTTACTTGCTGACCTTCTTCTCTGGCCTCACTTACTATCACTATCCAGCCCTGACCCATCGAAACGATACAAAATTGGCCGTTTACTGTCTTTTGACTAATGTGAATGTAGCATTAGCATACCAAAGTTACAGATTTACAAAATGACAGGCTTGTCCCAATTTCTCGTAAGGCTCTTATCACTTCACACTGTGGACCTTTCACCTTTAGCCTAATTGTTTGCATGATGACGAAAACGCGGCCTTATCCCAGAACATATCAATAGTAGAAAGGCCAACAGTTACACAAGAACTGTATGCCAATAAAGCTGCAACCTCTGTGCCAAATGTTACCATGGGTGAAACTTTACTCTTACCAGGGCAGCTTTGGACAGATCAATAGAATATTACACAGCAGACAGGCAAATGCCACCCAAACCAAAAGTAGGTTTATCATATTTTTATTTGTTTTCTTTCATGTTTACTTTTCATCTCTCAAACATTTTTAAATTTCAAGCTAATGCTCCGGGCCACAGTGACTTACAGCCTCTGCAAACATGGAGTCCTGCACAAGGACGCACAGACAAAAGACGTAGCTATTTTTGATGCATTTCAGCAATTCATTCAGAGCTTTAATGAACTGAATGTGCAATGTTATTACCATTGTGAAAATCAGGTGGGTTTTAAAGTAAGAAACTCTTTAGCAGTATGAGCTTTTCATTAAAAGTGAAGTGTTTTTTTTTTCACTGAACTCAATGTACACTTATATTTCCTCCCATAAATGAATCACTGATTAATAAGCAAGTGGTGACTAAAGTCATATGACATGCACTGAATGTATCATCTTTGTATGTGTGTGTGTGTGTGTGTGTATTGTAGCATTTTCCTGTAAATGTGCGTCAAAATGCCAGCATTGTCGGCTGTAAAACACAAATGCTGTTTGTATACATTTTCAGTAATGACACTTTAATGAGCTGTAATGTGAATGGCTTCCTGCCAGCCTCAGGCTTAATATATTCATATACAAACCTGCAGACAGACCTGCAGTGTAAACAGACATACTTGATTATTCCTCTCTACTGGTAAAAACTGAGAATCATGTAAACTATCACTATCAAACTACGATGTTGCTTTTTTGTCACCATGGGGTAAAAATTTTAATCAGTCCAGTGACATTAATGCCATTACCCTGCACTCCTACTAAACGATATAATGGCAAAAGCTTACCCTGTGGCTTAATGTTTAGATACTCTATGCACAAAAATATCAAAAATAGAAAATATTCACAGCGTATTATCATTATAATTTACATGTCCTTATTCCACTTTTTACCATTGCACAACTTTTCGAGTGTAAACTGAAAACCAAAAATTTAAATGAGAAAATGTCCATGAAAAGTTATTTAAAAAAGGCTTTGATATAACTTTATTAAATTCATTCATTGAGTTGCTCATTCAAAAATGCTGCCGATGAACTTAAACCTCAAGGCCGTTTGAAGAGGTAAGAGCCACGTTTCATTCACTTCTACCTTGAATAACTCGACATGAATGGCAGCGTAGGAGACAGTCACAGTGAAAGAGACAAAACTGTTCAAACTTTATTAATGAAATTAAGCATTATTTTTTTTTTTTTAAACTCTTATTATCTGTTGCAAAACCTGGAAAGTTCTGCATGTGACCAAACCTGGAACTGTTTACTTCATTAGTACTGTACACTTCCTCAACACCCTGTTCCGGGGTTTTCACGCTCTGACTGTGTTTGTGTGTCCACATGCCGTGTATATTTGTGTATTAGTTAACCCAGCGGGTGTTGAAACTCATCAAGACGGGAAAAACAGGATGCCAAATGCATCACAAGGTGAACACTGGACACAAAGGGAATTTGGAGTGAACATAGATGTTTGTGTGTGTGTGAGTGTGTGTGTGTGTGTGTGTGTGGGCGGTTGGGTGTGCATGTGCTGGACTCTAAGCTGACCCCAGATACCTTGTAACCCTCTCTATTTATGAAAACAATCTAGAAAGTCCACTGATAGAAGAGATTACACACAAAATTATACCCTTGCACTTAGGCTTTACATCTGGTTTTCATACAGGCACTGGGAAATAAAACCAAACTGTTCATTAGTTTTTAAATAAAATGAGATTGATATTGAAGACACAGAGGAAAACACCTTTAAAGCCAATATACAGTTTTATAGTGACAATGACTGTTGTTCAAGGACTTCCACTGGCTAACTATAGCCTTCTTCTTTGCTATTTCCTCTCTGGAGAGCTGAACTCCACTTTATCTATTTATGGTCCAAATCACTGTCAGAGGATGATGGACGGCGCTCCCTGGGTGTGAGCTGGAAAGTGTTCAGTGTGTTGGCAAATACTCTGATAAGGAAAAAGTAATAATAAAATAAAAAAAACAACTGCATGACCTTAAGGAATTTATGGTGTATTTTCAAAGGGAAAGGCTAGAGTTCAGCTGGCTCGAGATCCTGACATGTCCTTTGTTGTAAAACAACTGCCAGATGACCTTTCTTGTTATAAAACCCTGCCTGGACACACAGATTTTTGTTTTCTTGTTGGTATTTTGATGAGGATTTTGACAGAACTCTTAAATCTGCAGGCTTAATATCAAGTTGGAGCAGGCAGCCTTTAGCTTAGCATACTGTAGCATATAAGGATTTAATAACATCTGGAATACAGCTACCACATCTCAGACCTGTAAAACCTCTTTTGACAGTTTTGCACTATGGATTTTATGTGGAACAACAACCAAAATGTGACGTGTTATTCAGTAAATTTTGATGCCATTAGGAGGATTTTGCTACTTTTAGACAAAGATTGCCCAGCTGTTTGCTGGTTTTCAGTCTTCTGCAAAGCTAAGCTAAGCTAAGCTAACCTTCTCTTTGCTCCAGCTTTTTTATCTATTGTGCTTTTAATTTGCCATTCAACCTTTCTATGTGTTGTGTCATTTAGAAACTTTACAACACTGATCAAAGCAGCCAAGAAGAAATGCATCCATGGGAAAAATTGTGGACTTTTCTATTTATTGACGGGTATTAGTTCTTTACTGTGCATGTGGCAGAATTAGTGATACTTAATTGCAAGGACAGCAGCTTATTTTTGTGGAAGTTAAAAAAACATGTAGCATGTTTCTTTTGGCCCATGATGTGTTTCAAATGCATGCATGTACGTTTGCGTGAGCTCTGTGGTATCCTGAGTGTGATTGCTGACACAGGCTCTGGGGAAAACAGGAAATGGGGCATGGTGTGAGGTCAGCACACCACTGACTGCCCAACCATGGCTAAACTTGAGTGTACATCACACCAGTGTTTCCCCCTGAATGGTCATGGCAGCTGTGGAGACCCTGCGACAAGCGCTCACGCCAGACAGTCAAGCATTCATTAAAAGATCCTTAAATCCATAGATTATATATCCCATGGAATGCAGGGATTATTTTGAAGATGAGAAGAGGCTGAAGATGAGTCTCCTCATAAAATCAAAACTTCTTTTTACAGTTTTGTTTGAATTTTACAAACAAGACACAACATGTCAGTTACTAAGTTTTAGAAGTCCTGGTCAACAAATTCATGAACTTTGGAGAAAGCTAGGTTTTTTCTTTCATTTATTGGTCAGGGGTTACAAAAGAGTAAACTTTACTTTAAAAAGTTTATATCTGTACTAAAAATTTCCTTCTGTTACTTTGCATCTGTTCACCATGCAGAAATGCCTTCTTTTTGCATAATTCCAAATAAAGGGGGTTAGCAAAGCTGTTCGGACAAACTAGAGTTCAAAACAAATGGAAGACGGCTAGCAAGCAGCTGTCTCAACCTCTGCACGGACTCTATTCATTGAGCAGCATTTACTTAAGATTTGAATGCTGTTTCTGATTGATTCTTCAGTTTGAATTACCTTAGACCACCTTTGGACATCCAATCAGATCAATACACATTGATCCACATTGAGTCTACCATGCCCGCCACCAGCCAACCATGTCATGGCACATTTTCATGGATTTCCACTGCTTTTCTATGTAAGACCCACCCTACTCTGCCTCTGATAGTTTAAGCTGATATTCAGCCTCAACCAGGTTACTCATGCCAAAGCTTAACCAACCCGGTCAATGAAGGCAAACAATCCATGGCAGAGAAGGGTGGCTCTTGCCAGGAAAAGAAGTGGGATCCATATAAACACTGTCAAGGTAAGTGACCATTGCGTCAGAGAAGAAATCCTTTCACTGCTAGAAATGAATCAATATTTTCCTTGTAAAAATCATAAGAGAGTCCTAACATGGCTGTTCAGTGTAAAGCTTGTTTACCAGCAGTGAAAACACTGTCAACATTGAAATGCAACATTTTGAATCTGAGGAGACATATAAAGCAAGTTAATGTAACTGCAGTCAGTCACATAAAATCAAGATTTAAAACCGAGTGTAAATATTAAGCATAAAACTAATCACAAGTAATTAAATGTAATAAGTTGCATTACTTTAATAAAGTAATTAAAATAACTCCACTGTTTATTACATTTTAACAGGGTACCAATTAATCTGTAACCTATTACATTTCAATAGTAACCTTCTCAGCACTGATAAAGAAGGATGGGACGTTCTGGTCTGCAGCCTCGGTTGGCTCACAGAACGATGTGTTTTTACATAAAAACTGTCTATTCAGAGCTCTCACTGCTAATTAAGCACACTGAGTCAGTGAAGCTCAGTAGAAAGGGCATCAAACAAACACAAACCATGGCACACTGTGAATGAATCATTCTCAACATTGACTAAATGCTGAGTCACGATAAAAGACAGAAGGGTTTTTGTGTGAGTGTTAGTCATTTAATTTAATTCACTGAGTGGAAACACAGCAAGGACCCTCTGGCTAAGCAACCAGCATGGTTTTCGTAGTGTTTGTTGATGGAGTCAAATGAGTCGTTAGCTAATTGATCATACTACTGGTGCAAGAGGCTACTTTAATGGTCGGTGTTGTAGAAGCAGTTCCAGGAATAAAAATTTCATTGTTAATGTTTCATGTTTTCTGGGTCCTGATTAGAGATTTCACAGGGTATTTTAAGATCATTTCTAAAGTTTCCCAACTAAATGTTAAAGGTGCAAACAAAGTACGAAAACGCTCTAAAAATGAAGGTAAAATTTTATTGATTGTTAAGCAAGTGTCCTCAGTTTTTAAAAAACCTGTTCACAAAATGTTAGCTTTTTTTTAAGGGTTAGTTAACCAAAAAACACATTTTCCAAATCGCATGTAAAGATTGTAGATTGTTGCGTTTTGCAGATTTTTGCATGCGCTTCTTCATGTCGCCAGATTTTTTTCCGTTACTAAAAGATTAAATTTGCTAATTTAAATAACTTCAACTTTTTCTAAAAGACTTTGAAGAAAAAAACACTGCACTCTGGGTCACAGTAACATGAAGGGTTTTACAGATGAAAGTTATGCATAAAATTATCATAGCAACAATGTTATTTTCATAGAAATATGCCATTTACGTCACAAAGTAATCAGCCAGAAATGTGTTTTGATTAGCTAATGCAGCACTTGACTGACATCCAGTTGTGCTGCAGCAAAGTTAAGCCAGTTTCAACATTTCTTCCCAGACAATTCTGTGCTTTTTCATGTTATTTTTGCTGGAGCGCCTTACATTTGCACTCCTGTTGCATCTGTGCAGTTGAGTTAATTAAACTGAATGAGGTGCTGCTTTTTTTTTTTTTTCTGTCTGAACTCGGTCTTAGTGTCCTGTTTGCTTTGGATCACAGACCTGCCAATAAACAGCCTGTAATGGAACAACCTCAATTTAAAGAAACATTCCCTGTAAAAAAGCTGCATGTTTCTTTGTGGGGAAGATACAACCGGCATGGCCTGCTCAGACGACCACAATGCTACTTAAAGATGTCTGGAGTTTCTCAGTAATGTAAAAAAGACAAACAATGATGAACTCTTAAGTGATAACGAGGATTTCATTGTTTTATTACAGATGAGAGGAAAGAGAAGCAACAATTTTTATATTTTGGTACAATATTCAATAGTACAATATAGCTGCTGTAAGAGAAAGTGGCAGTAGTCAGAGATGCTGTTAATGATTCACTGCTTCAGTTATTTCTTTTATTATCAAAAGTTGCCTTTTATTATTATATGTATGTAGAAGGAAATGTGGTAGTGGAAAGTGAGTTGTTGACGCGTGTGTGTGTTTACTCTGAGCTGTGCAGCACTCGTCCCAAATTTGGACTTGTTGATGTTATGACGGAATTTTCTTCTGAATTTCCCCATTAAACACACACACACACACAC
>JAQNCA010000018.1:6815409-6825755 GCA_029783725.1 Acanthurus tractus
CACACACACACACAAACACACACAGGCAAAGAGGCTACCCCTTCCTGTACAGTACGGACCCGGCACATGACCAAAATAAACTCTGGCTAGAAAACAGGATGACGGGAAGACACTGAGGCTTGTCACCCTGCACTCCCTGTGTGTATGTGTTTGTGCATGTGTGTATGTGTATATGTGTGTGTATGAGTGAGAGCGAGGGTGAAAGTAGTAGTGATAGGGGCCTGCCTCACTACAGAGGAAGCCAGCAGGAAGTCTGAGCCAATTGTTTTTCTGGTTCAATAAGTTCACCATTGCCTGTGTCTTCATAACAATGACCAACGACTGCTCTGGACCCGTGTGTTGTTGGAAAAAAGCTGCTGTTTATGTGTGTGTGTGTGTGTGTGTGTGTGTGTGTGTGTGTGTGTATGTGTGTGTGTGTGTGTGTGTCACTCAAGCATATTCATGTAACATGCTACACATAATGGGATTACATGAACATGTTTACATAGAGCAGATGCGGTGGAAATCCATGTCATCTCACTTTTTCAAAGCAAACTAGGTGACCCTTGGCGATTTGATTACTGTAAAAGGCATGTTGTTAATATATATGTGTGTGTGTTAGACTGGTGAGGTCACTTCATCTAAGCCCGCCAATGCCTGAATAAACATTCACAGCAAAAAATATTTGTGTCTGCCAGTGAGTTCGATCTGGCTTACGGTCAATCCAGCTCTGTTTGTCTTTTATTTCTCCTGTGTTTGGTGATGGACGGAGATGAAAGAGAAGGAGGGCAAAGTTTATCAGAGAAATGTACTTGAGTCATCCAGAGTGGAGGGAGAAAAAAGATAAGGTCACAAAAATAGAGGAACAAAGAAGGACGAAGATGCAGAAATATGGTGAAAGAAAAGGGATGTTCAAAGTTTGAGAGGAAAACAAGGAGAGTGGAGATAAAAAAGAGAAGAAGAACATTATGTGGGTGGGGAGGAGAAGAGGTGAGGGTCACCTGAACATCAACACTGGGTGACACAGGGGAGGGCAGGGGCTCCTGACTGAGACATCACAGCGGTGTCACAATGTCACCTGGTTTCAATCACCCGCAGGTCAGTAACACACATTCGTAAACAAGTCGACACACAGCCAACTCAACCCACACACACACACACAGAGCTGGGACGACTGCATGTGGATTGTCACATACTGTACCTAAACAGAGGCCCATGGGCACACAAGCAAACACTGATGATCAAATGCAAACAGACACAAAATGCAAATACTTTTTTTAAGCAGTGAGAACAAAAATACAAACAAAAATTCACATTAATGCAAAAAAAATGTTTTTTACGACACCTACACCTGTATCAAGAGATTTTACATTTTTTGCAAGTCTTAATTCTTTATTGCGTGGAGGTAGAATAAGTCATTTATTAATTTATGTGTTAAAATGTATTAATTATAGGTTAATGAACACTCATTCACAGTTTTTAATTTTTCTTTCAGTGAAGAAATGCTCTCAGTTCTGCATATGAGTGCTGTTTCATTACTTCCATGCTAACCTTTTAAGTTAGCATGAAAGCTAGCTTTTTTTTGTAATGAATAATTGCACCATCATTACATCCAGTGCTGTTAAATAGAAAAACCTCACAGGCCTGTAGCTTGTATGCATGTAGTTCCTTAAAGGAAACTGATTGGTCTGAACTTTTGTGGCTGACTGCAAGAGCATAATTGAAGCCTGGCGAGATGGATTCTCACATTACATGATTTTGGAAATCCAATGAATATCATGTCACATAATGAGCACCTGAACTGAACATTTTTTTTACTTTTTGGTTAGATTATCAAGGTCAAAAATGAGCTTTCAGTCTCAATCTTTTTGTACCTTCATTTAAGCTTAAAATAAAACCAAAAAACAGCCAACACTTCTCCATAATTGCTGACTGTATTCATGTTATCACACAGTACTACAGCAGTTTGCCTGACGATAAAACTCTGGGCTCTCGTCCTGAAATGACTTAACTAGCTATAAAAACCTGTGTTACTGCTGGGCTATTAATGTGAGGAAAAAAATGTGTCATTGGAGGGCAATTTATCAAAAAAAGTGTCCCTGACACCAGCCAGGCTCAGTATCAACCTGTGCTCACTGAACACATCAAAGCTCTGCGTGCGTGCGTATGCATGTGAGTGTGTGTGTGTGTGTGCACGTGTATTACACACCTCCTCACTTTTTTAGCATGTTTGTTGTGAAACTAGATTTCCTTTGCAGTGGAAAGCAAACAAAGAAGCTCCATGTTGCTGGAACCTGAATGCACCAACATGCAGCCGTCAGAGAGGTGTGCGTGAGTGTGAATTTGTATGTGCATAAATGTGTGTGAATAGGTTTTGTGCACGCCCAAGAGGTGTATATCTGTGTGTCTTAGCATCCCACTTCCCGTCTGTTTGTCCACCCTATAGAATCCAGGCAGTAAAGATAGAAGGGGAATAAACATCGACTGCACGTGCTCGGTTGCGATTTCCGTCACTCCTCGATCAACGGGAAGCACCAGAGAGCAGTAGAGCACAAACACTCAGAAAGTGGAAATGTAAACAAACTTGCACCTCACGTTCAAACACTTGTGTGTGCTGATGTGTGTGTGCACAAGGATTATGGGAAAATACCGACCCTCCCTCCTGATCCTATATGAGTCATATCTGCAGCATCTCTATGGGAGTTTGTATGAGAACAATAGCAATACTGTGGGTGCGTCTCCACAGTACAAACTATTTCAATGAGTTTGTTTTGGATGGAAGCTATGAAAAATAAAGAGTTGGGGTTAGGGGTTAGGCTGTCATTATTTTGTCTACAGTCTTTAGGGGTCTTTTTTTACTCAAACACAGAATGCTTAAACCAAGTTTAATCACCATTGTATTTTAAATGAATTAGTAGCTTTAACTGCTCAGATCCATTCGCTAGTTAGCTCATTTCTGAACTGATTAGCAGAAAAAAGTGAGCAAATTACACAACTCGATTTAAAAAAAATGTGCGAGATTTAATATCTGCTCATTTGCAGAGTTTTCCAGGTTTATTGCACAAATTTTGTCTTTTTTGCTCATGAGTCATAAGCACAGTATACTTTTCTTTTTGTTAACTCTTGCTGCTGTGGCCTTAATGTTAATATGATGGCTTCGACTCAGACTTATATAGTACATTTACAAGTTCTAGCAGACCAGTATTTCAAATCATTACCAGCTATGCAAGGCAAGACTTGAATTAAAGAAAAACAGAATGGATGTACTGAGTTTTTAGTGAATAAAAGCTCTTTTTGTTCCATTTATATCTCAAGTTTTCTCAAGGCTCAAAAGTCCTTCTCCAACTCATTTTGTTCTCTTTGTCTGCATCACTTCCTTTGTGACTGCAACATGAGAGAAATCAATAACTAGTGGTGGCTCATACCTGAGTCCCTTCATGAGTGTGTTAAAGACAGTTGTATAACAGGCAAAGGTGAATCCACAAAAGGATTATGTGGCTCTTGTGGTCAGTAAACCAGCACAAAAAAAACTAAAGGAAATAGTGTAAATCTCAAAGCATCTGCGAAGGGTAAAGTACACCTTTCATTCTGCTGTCAGAGAGTCTCAGTGCACTTCCGCTATTTTCACAAATTTAAACGAGAGAATATACAAACATTTGTTGCAATGTTGCACCCCAATCTAGGCAAATGAGCATCTGATTCGCAAAAATTAGTGCGAACAGTTATATGCTAGAGGGAAAGTTAAAGTGTCGTGTCATCTAAGCATTTATAGGGGGTGTCAAAATGAATTCTTATTATTCTTATATTCTATTATATTACTGATCTTTACAAGTTAATTACAAAACAAAGAGTTCAGAGACTGCACCCATTAAAAGCAAAACGTGTGTCTACTTTAAATCTGGCCCTTAAAAAAGTCCCGTCGTCCGGCGATTGTCTGCTCCCATTTTACCTGTCAGGTTTGCTAATTGTGCAAAATGGCAACCCTTTAGCTTCAGCACAACAGCAAATAGTCAATGGGAGCCAAATCTGGCGAGTAAGGGAGGTGGACTTCTACAAAAGAGTGACTCTCTGGGTTGTTGCAGGTGAGAAACTACAATCAAGCACATTGTCATGTTGTACAACACTTGTGCCATTATGCAACAGTTTGGTTGTTTTTGCCAAATGTTCTCTGTCGTTTACCTCAGAACGCTACAGTAGAAACAGACTTTGACAGTTTGACCCTGGAGGGGCACAGTCATGGTGAGCAACCCTTCGAAAGGATGTCTCGGGTCTCATCCACTGCAAAGACTTCTGTTTGGTCTATGGGTCGTAGGTTATCATCCTCGACGTACGTATCTGCTTGGGATTAAGGAATTTTCAAATGTGCATGAACCAGTGGTCACTAGAGTGTGTGTAACTTCGGTAAGAATGATGATCGAGCAATGTAACTTGAAATGCTTACTCACGATAAAGATTGCTTGCACCTGCTACGTGAGCATGAGCATGCACATTCCACATGTCAATAAAACAACTGTCTCAAAGGTCTCTCCTGATTAAAGTTCAGTTTGGAAGATTCCTTATGCTTCTTATTTTCTCTACCTATTCCTTCTTCTTCTTCTGGTTCCTTATAGCAGCTAATTAGGGGCGTTAACTCTTTTGGCACTTTCTCTATCAGCCAGTCTTATCTTTGTTTGTCCCTTTTTTTGTAGCTGTCAGCTGTCATTTTAGTGTGTGTGTGTGCCATACTCTGCCACATGGATAACTGCACTCAACTGCAAAACTTTATGGGCGTGTGTTTGCGGCAACATCTTTCATGAATCGGACCTTGAGATTGGGTATATGGCAGGTGCAAGAAATGTGCAACTCATGGTGCTGTTAGCTATTCCTGAATTTGCCCCTGGATTTCTCAGAAACCACTTAATATGTGTTTACTCAGTGTAAATTTTGCTGGAGGATTGAAACATCAATTTGGGATTAAGTAATTCATTTTTTTCACAATTTTGAAGCCTAGGATGTGTTTGTGAGGTTGTTTCATTTACTCTGAACCCTATTAAAACTAATAAAATAATAAATCTAATCTAACATAAAAGAAACTTTTTTGCTATACTCTCTAGTCTCTGTAACTTAGCAGTGTTAGTGAGTAGGTCTTTATTGTTTTCACAAAAAAATCCTTTCCCAGGATCTTCTTTGAAGTTCATTAATGAGCAACACATAGTGTAACACCTTCTCACATGTTTTTCCCCATCAATCATTGTAACCAAACTGTGTCTGTTGCTGCAAAGATTTTCCACTTAGCACTTTCTGTTTACTAATTAATCCCACATACTGCCACAGCAGCACTTTGGATGGACAGAATAGAAGGAATAGAGGGAGAGAAAGCAGAAAAACAAAAAGGTAATGATTTGCTGTCTCTGCCTGGAAGACGCTGACGAGGGAAAGTAGGCATTAGGAGAGGTTGAGCCTTTTGATTTGTCTGTGTCAACACAGGCTTGACCTGTAATACGAACACAAAATCACAGATATACAGCTCACTGCTGATGATATTCATGCAGACGTCACACAGACATGCACTCAAAAACACAGGGATGCATAGTTAAACATTTTCCACACTTTCAAGCTCAAGCGTGGGGAGTGTTTCTTTGTCAGCATCTTCTATTGGTCTAATGTATTGATCCCAAGGCTCTAGTGCTGCACTCCCAGCGGCCATTAATTCACCAGGGCTGCTGGATGCCCAGACTGTATACTGATCTCTGCAGATGATGACTAAGAGTCATCCATCAGATGGAGCAGGACAACTGAGACAGACAGAAAAAAGCCAAAAATTCAGACTCGATTTGCATTATTGTCACAGGCCAGACATCATACAAATAATTGGACATTTGTAAATGGATTTAAAGGGTCTACTTGCCAAATTGAAATCCACTCAGTAAAACTTAACCAAGTGTAAAAAAAGGAGCTATAACAGAAAGTCTCAAGTCTTCCTGAGTGGAGCCAAAGAGCTAAAGAGGTGCTTCATATAATTATAATTATGATATTCTCGAGTATTACATTATTAGCTTGTTAGCAGCATGGCTCTAGGAATGGTATCATAGTCGTTAAATCCCTCACTGTGGTCCAGAGTCAATATCTCAACAACCACATGATAGATCGCCACAGAGTTTGGCAAAACCATTCATTGTCCCAAGAAGATGAATCCTACTAACTTCAATCATTTGTAGGCCTTTTCTCTAATGCCAATCAAATCAAATTTTCACAACATATACAATATCAACCTAGTAACACATTAAAGTGTGCAATCCAACCACCGAGTCCGCCGTGTCAGTGTCATGTTTTGCCTTGCCTTGTGCAGGTATAATGGAGACTTTTATGTTTGCAGTGATGTTAGCATTTTGGGTGAATCGTTCAGTTTGGTTAGTCATAGAAAACAGATTTTGGTTTAGCTCAAATGAATCAACATTAACAATTGGTTTCAAACAAAACATAAACCCTGGGTGAATATTCCACATTTGACTAATATGTCCACTTTACTTTCATTTTCGTTTTTTACACCTTATGCTACCTTCATTTTTCACAACCATCATCATCGCCCCCTGCTGGTTTTGCATGTACCTTCCACACAAAGGTCGAACCAAATGTGACACAAGCATGATAACCTCTCATGGATTGGAGGGTTTTACGAGCTTTAGTGTGGTAGTGAGCTGAAAATACCTCAACATGTGCTTAATTTAGTACTTTTAGTATAAAAGGAGTATAAAAATGAATGTTTCCTTCAGGATGAATGGCAAAAACTCTGGTAATCCTCCTCCTCTATATCTGACCATCATCATGTCACAAAAAATTTAAATGCGTAAAAAACATATTATGTCCTCTTCTTTGGGTATAATGATAAAATCTGAGCATGAAAAAATTTGGAAAGTAGCAAATTTTGCAAGCATCCAGCAACTGTGCTTTAACACAGCACCATGAAACACAATCTTGATACCAGGTATAAAAGCACCGTCGACAAAGATCATTAGGATACCATCTGGATCATTTGATAATGCGGGGTTTAGACGAGGCCTAAGAGAAATGAAGCAAGACAGATAATCACAAATGATTAGTCAGTTAATGGATAAGTCAATTATGGGAAAATTAATCAACAGAAAATGAGGTGGAAATTAAGAGATTAACAATCAACCATAACTGCTTTAGTCACATATGAAGCAAAACTGTACAAATTTTCCACTCCAGATATTTTTATGTCAGGATGTTCTTTTCTTTAATTTGCATATTTAGTATCTTTTAGTTTTAGGCATGGGCAATCTGTAAAATTGAAATTTTACTCTTTACTGATTGAGAAAGAAAAAGCATGGCAATCATTAACCTAACCAATAACCCTTGATCCAAAAATGGGAATATTCTAGTCCCCCCTCCATATATCACCTTTTTAAATGACATTCCAGTTTGATGTAGACTAAATTGAATAAAATTTAGTTAAAAAGCTCTAAAAAGCCAGGAAGTGAACCTTAAGATAAGATTATTTTGTCATACAGAAACGATAATTACATGAATCAATAATGAAAAGAAGTTTTTTCCAGGTTTAAGTCATTCCCAGCGGATATTTCCTGCCAGAGAAACACAGTGTGCATGTTTCTGCATACAGTGCATCTTTGTCTCTGTGGTAGATCATCAATCAATTTGGATCCATACCTCCGTATCTCTTAAGACCTCAGGCATCGTCTCACATCTATCCAGCGTGGGAGTGTGTTGAGAAATGAACACACTACGTATTCCCCTTCCATCTGCCTTGTGTATTCATCCTCTGTCAAAGATTTCCTCCACAGTGTTCTCTCTTGTGTTTAACATACAATGGAAAGACAATGGATTAATCCTCCCACCTTCCACTCAGTCAGGACCACAGCGAGTAAATCTCAGACATCTCGTAGACATGCACACAATATTTCATTGGGTTTTTCTATTTTCTGGAAGGTATACATGGCTGCTGTGTGAGACAGCTGGATTACTTTAACATACTGTGCGGGATAAACGGGTCTTTTCCCCTGGAATGGTGTTAGGAAAGATCAGGCTGATCATCTCTCAGCCTGAGATGGCTCGGAGACAAGGAGAGATAATTAGAACAAAGTATTAATGCAAATTGGTTACACTTCAATGTAAGCATGTAGCTATAATGAGCAATATTATATCTAATGGTAATATGGCACATTAGAGGATCCTATGATGAACCTAAATGACATAACTCTGTGTTTCAGTGGCATCTTAGGGTTTTATTTCAATTATCATGTATGATTTTATTTGTTTTTAATGTAAGTGGTCATGATGATCATCATCATCATGATGTTTCTATAGTGTAAAACCAATGTAAGTGGTTTAAAACTTAGCAGAAAGTTCTTAAAGCTATTATCATTTCCACAAACATGCTGGAAGATAAACATCTGTAGATAACCGCAGTTAGCAAAGCTGCATTCCAGTAATTATTTGGAATAAATACTCCATCAGTGTGCAGGATGGCCTTGCAAATTGAAATATTTCTCTTTTTCAAGACATTCTCCACTAAAATGGTGGTATAATTATGTGACATAAACCAACATAAAGCAAACCAACATAAGAAAAAGGGCAAAATGTGAAGAACTTTTTGTATTCATTAACAAATCGTGACTGTATCAGTGTTAATTTAAAGGTATAGTTCAACTTTTTGAGCTCAGCTGAGAATTGGACTTATGTTAGTCTTACTTCCTACTGGTATTAAAATTTTGCTGCATAAACTGCAAGCCGAACGCAGACAATATACCTTAGAACACACACTTCTTGTGGGCTTCTTGCTGTGCGCATCGCTGGCTTTGGGGTGAGTTTGTCCACAAAAAATGAAATAATTTTCATTTTTTTGCACTGAGTTTTTTGTTGTTGTTCTCCAGTATTCCATGTGACATCTTTATTAGTTGTTGAACATATTCTACTTTTTCATTAAACGTAGGAAGTCTGAACAAAGATAAACAAAATAAAAATAAAACGCTAAAGAACAGTTGCCAGAGAAAAACATATCAAGAGGATTATCTATCTACAATGTCACAGTTATTAGACACCAAATTCAATGGACAAGTAATTTAAAGGAACTTTCAGCAGCAAAGAAACATTGGTACAGTGTGCTGTCATTGCTACACTGTTGAAAGGACGGATTAAACCCGCCTATTGATGCTCCTGACAACAAGATTGAAGGACTAAGGAAAAGAAAGATAGGCACAAGTGATGACAGAGATGAAAAGGCACAAGGGAAGGCAATCCTGGTCCTCGCGTCGCCGGCGTTTATCGCTTTGTGCGAGAAGCTCTGTGACCTCATGTCCTCAGAGGTTACCTACTGTTACTGTGTGTTTGTGCATGTGCTCGCATTCTGTTGAGAATAATAATGTCCTGCTATTGTGGTAGTGACATGTCAATGCTCTTCTGGGGTCAAACATCACAAGCATGGGCCGTTCTGCTCCTGTCGTAGTGTGTTTGTGTGTGTGTTTATGGCTGTGTGTGTGTGTGTGTGTGTTTAAGCCTTTCAGCCATGTGCATGCGGTCTTCTAACCGTGCATGCTTGCAGGTGGGAGCATATGATAACATATTTCTATGCTTCAATGTGTAGCTCTATACACAAGCTCTATAGGGTCCCTGTGTGTATGAGTGAGTGTATGCGTGTGTGTGTGTGTGTGTGTGTGTGTGTATGCATGTGAGCGTGCCCATGTGTGCATCAGCAGGTATATTCTGAGAGGTGGCAGGGATCAATAGTGCATTAGGCCTCATCACAGCTGCTTGCCCTGGGGACAGAAGGGCAGAGAGAGACAGAGAGCTCTCCTATAGGTCTGTCTGTCCACACAGGCACAGATACGGGGACGAGATAGAGAGAAAGATGCTGTCAGAAAGAGAGAGAGAGAGAGAGACAGGTGGAGACAGAGAGAGTGAGAGATATATTGATCAAGAACGACTAGGGAGGAAAAGAGATAAAGCAAGGAGGAAAGGAGAAATCAAGCACATCAGATTGAAAAGAGGGAAGGTTAAGATGAAAAAATAATGCAAGCAAGAAAACTGGAGAGAAAAAGAAATAAGGCAATCAGTGAAAGCCAGAAAAGGCAGCAGCAGAGACAGGTTGCAGGAGGAGGGGTTTGCAGGGAGATATGGGGCAATGAAACGAGGCAGAGGAGGCTGCTGGGCTCTCAAGCGGAGAACTGGAGCAGATGAGAAATTTCATTTCTGATAGAGCGGGCGAGCGTAAATCAGCCCTTCATTGTCTCATCACGCCATTTAATAGAGATGTTTCATTTTCTGACAGGCAGGGGGACAAAACGAGAGATCTATAACAGAGGCATGAAACATCTGTCGCCCCCAACTCACCCCACGAAAATCATCACACC
>JAQNCA010000018.1:6855719-6865799 GCA_029783725.1 Acanthurus tractus
AAATTTAAGAAAATATGTAAAAAAAACTTTTTTATTTTTATGGTATTGGCACTTTCCCCCCATAAAAAATGGTTTCTGGGTTGCCCCCCCCCCCCCCCCGTGAAAATACCACGCATACTGATGAATGATAAACACAGGACTTCTACAAAGCGTGAACCTTGGAAAACTTAAAGTAAATATTTTCTAGAAAACTTAATATCTGCATTTGGGCCCACTGGGCGACAAATTTGTTTTCTGGAAAATACTACTACTAATACTAAAATACTCGTACTACTGGTGTTTTGGAAAAAGGGCGACATCTGTGATGGAAGGCATGATGTTTTTAGATCATGTGTTTGTCCATTTGTACGCACTGTTCTGGACATTATATGTACCATATTTCACATTTGGTCAGATGCTGCATTCGTGATGCAAATTTTGGGAGTAGCCCCCCCCTGTGAAAAATGTGCTGATTGTATAGATCCTCTGCACTGCTGGGTTGAAAGAAGGTCTTTGGCTTTGCAAATTGAGCTTCAGATGATTGTCACTTTATCCTTTTCATTCAAATCCCTCAAGTCTACTGTAAATATGATATGAGTGTGGATGAACATGAATGTAATGATTTATTGCAATAATCATTTGATTAACCAATATTGAAATAAATAGTTTCAGCACTCACAGCCAAAGTCTGCATGCAATCAGATTATATATTCCTTATAACTGCTTTTATCAAAAAAACGTCAGAATTGTAAAGATTTATCTTTAGATTAATGCTTTAAAAATAACTTGATTTGCACATTGTTGCTTTTAGCATGACACATCGCCTCCTCCTGAGTCACAGCAGTGCACTGTGACTCCACAGCCACAGCCAAGCACATGGATGACATTTCACTGTTGTTGTGGTCACGATTCCTCCCCCTTTTCATTTTTCCCATCCATCCCTCCTTCTCTCTCTCTCTCTCTCACTCTTTTTTCATCCCCCTCAGCCAAATCCCTTCCTCCATCTCTACTTGTTTTCCTTCCCAGGCTGTCGTCTCTAATAAGAATTTGTACTTGAATGAGGATGGCTTGTTATGCAAAAGTTGCATAAAAATTTATAACACTCCAAATTGAGGAAAGAGAAGCATGGCATCCCTTTGAAAGAGCGAATGTGTGTGTATGAACTTGATGCTCAACGTAATGACATTATGTCCCCATGAAAGAGGGCTGTAATTCTGTAAATGGCATGAGAATAAAAGACACACATACACACACACACACACACACACCACTGGATCTGCCTTTGATGTACAGTAAAAAGGCCACTGGATGTAGCTTTCAGGCCAAATATAGCATACACTACAGCTAATTGAGCCGTCTCACTGCTTTTTATGATGCAAATATCAGTCATGATGTGTAAAAAAGATCACAGTTTCTGACAGACTGCATCGATGCTGCACTTTCACACATATGCAACATTTTATGATGCTGTCATCTTTAAACAGAAGAAATAAGCAAAAATAAGCAAAAAAAGTGACAAAAAGTAAATAAATTAAAGCACACATTCAAAATAAGGATGCACTTTTTTATTTCTTCATTTTTTGCCGAAAACACCCTCCAAGACTTGAAGACGGGTTTTTCGCGCCGCATGTGCAAAGATCAAATGGCCGCCAATGGCTTTAACTTCGTTTGGGTCCATTAGCTCAGTGGCATGAGCTGGATTGGATGTCCATATAAGGCCATCTTAATATTTCATGTCTAAATCTGAGTCATTTCAGTTAAGACTATGATCCATCCATATGAGCCAGCTCTAATCCGTACACTGCGGTAGCCACAGTATAGCGTGACTAATAACGCCATAAGTCGTATTACACAAGACAGCCCCTGTGGTGTGTGTTTATTTACATATATGTGTCTTATACATCTGTTAAAAAAGTGCTTGTGTGGCGTGCAAACCTCTGGCCTGTATGTCATTATGTGTATCAAACTACATCCTTGCATGTGCATTGTCTCTGTCCGACTGTGGCGTGTTTGCGAGAACACGTCGCACTTTCATCTGTAGGCTGAGTGCACGTGGACAGGCTTCCCTCCAACATGTGTGTGGCTCAAGCCTATTACAGTAGACGACTCCTGCGGTGCGGCTGGCAGGCAGTGAGATATGAGTGTCCATCTCTGCTCTTTCTCCTGCCAAGCAGACCAGCCGCAGTCTGTCACTCAGTGGCAGTGGATGATCCTCAACCACTGGTCCGCTGCAGTGAAGTGGAGAGAAGACCGTATATCAGCTGGCAGCTACTCGTAATGAAGAGATAGTTACCGGGTCATTTTACGTTTACATTTGCTTCTAGCTTGTTTTTTGCACAGGAATGATACAAGATAAAATAAGAAAAAAGGCTGAATATACAAAACAAGTAGTCAGTGACAATATTTTTTAAGAAAGGTTAAGAAAGAAGAGCAATGACAAGGGCACATGTAAACTGAAATTGAATATACGTGTTATCTGTCTTCTTGCAGAGAGTTGGGTTAGAAAATCAATGCATATCTCCTTCTATGTACTAATTACGCTTAAGCCAGCAAGATATGGTTAGCTTAGCTTTGCACAACGACTTAAAACAGAGGCTAGCTTGGATCTCCAAATTTATGTTCCTGCACCTCTAAAGATCATTATTTAACAAACAAGGCTGTCTTCAGTCTTTATCCTGAGCTAAGCTAATTGACTGTTAGCTATAGCAAAGTCCCTCAAGGTATGATCTGGCAAACAAGGCAACGTCCCTGTATAAATGAATAGGAAGAGAGCCACAGCTACACTTGAAAAGGTCACCGGGAAATAAAAACTATCTGTATAAAATAAGCAATCAAATCTGATAACGAGAGCTTAAAGAATTTTGCTGACTTTTTTGCCCAAAATGTATATTTATGTAAAGCCCCTTTACTCCCAAAGTTTTAACTCAAATATATACACACAAGGTTTTACAATAGACTTATTTTGTGGTTCAAACAAAGTACTAACATTTTTGGCTAGATATATCCCATTTCAACTTTTTCACTAGAGAGGAGACAAGACAGATTATTAGCAATCACCATTTTTGACATTATAAACTTTTATATTCAAATAGCTTTAAGTTGTTTGTCTCCCCTCTTATCACCTCTCTGGTTGTACCTCCTAGTTTGTTTACAATGATCAATATAATTTTGTTTGGAAGGAAGACAATAAGGATAACATTTTTTTTTCCAGATTATTCCTTTAAGGGATCTCTAACAAAATGTGATGCTTTTTTTGGGAAGCCAGTTTAATAATAGGGCAAGTTTTAGCTGTGAGTGTTTAGCATGAATACTGTTCTCTGTAATGTTATGTAAGCACAAAAAACACGTCCAAACATACATTACTCTAACTGGATTCTCTAGGGTCTTAAATCAGAAAGCAACAACGTCTAATTTATTAAGGGTGTAATTTTCGGCCTTTCTTCAGTGTTCTGGCGTTATTTCAGCTTTTTATCTCCTGCAGGGCAAGGTTAAAGCTTGCCACAGCTAATTTATTGCTTGGACTGCTCATCAGAAGATATGTGATGGTTGGAGCCAAAACCAGTCCCCAGACTGCAGCACAAACTCTGCACTCTGAGTGAAAAACAGCTATGTCATTACAAAGCCTGTTAAACCGCAGGCACAACACTCTCTACTGTCATCTGCAGCGTATTTAACGTCTGAAATCAATTGTAAATTAAACATTTTCTGTAATTTTATCTGGGGAATTCAAGCTCTTTTTTTTTTGATGTAATTGAACATGTCAATGATTTTAACTCTGCTTGACAACTTTATCGCCCACTGGTGACCCCTTAACACACGCACACACATGTACTCATGCAGAGTCAGTAACCATGAAATGACATCAACTGCCAAGACAATCAGAGGTCAACTTGATGTTGAAAGGTTGTCATGGTTACTGAGCCTGCTTGTGTGCCACACATACAAGCACACACACACACACACACACAAATACAGATTACTTACAATGGCTCAAATTCACCTGAAAAAACCCTCAAATGATTCTTCAGAAATGTTTCCTCGGTGCAAAGACGAAGAGTCTGAGACAGACATTACGCTCTGCAACAATAAAACTGTTGTATCGGTTGTTAAACAAGAACAGCTACAGTGGTAATTCCATCCAGCTGTTTTTTGTTTAACATCTACATGACATCACACGACCCAGAATACAGAAAACCTAAACAGGCCTGTCCCTGGGCTCAATTTTGAACAAATTCCCCCTTTTTTTCCAAAGCAGGAGTGGATTTTAACCATTGACATACAGATTCATAAAGGCTGATTTATTATTATACCATAACAGTTGACTGTCTTCAATATGGAAATTTATATACATCAATTGTCCCTGGACTGTAATTTGCAAGAGTTACTATTATTAGCTTGATGGAAGCCTGATTTTACAAGGCCACGAGCCGAGGTGATACTATGAGTTTATAGCAGAGGACAGATGCATTCAGTCAATCTTGCAAGGCTAAAGGTCAATCAAACCATCCCTCCATCATCACTTTCTGTCCATCTCTCTCTCCCTCTCTCTCTCTCTCTCTCTCTCTCTCTCTGGCCTCTTGGTAACCTTACAGACGATGAGAATGTCAGCGTTCAGTGGCATTTACGGCCCATTCCCGCTCTGCTCAGAAGACCTTATTACACCTAGGTCAAAGGCCAGTTTGTGTGTTTTTTGTTAGCACGTGTGTATGTGGGTGTATATGTTTAATAGCAGGGGGTACACACAACTATCCACACATACATACACATATGCACGCACACACACACACACACACACATATAGTGACCTCACCTTGGGGTTTTGCATCTGATCAATCATCTGTGAAAGTAAACTGGTTATTCCATCGATACAGATGAGCTCTATCCCATGTGGTTAATCCGTTGTGACATATCTAAGTGTGTGTGGCTCTGTGTGTGTGTGTGTGTGGCTCTGTGTGTGCATAGGTGTGTAAAAGGTGCAAGGTGGAAGCTTTTCATAAATATATTGATTAGATTTAGTGTAAACACAGAGGCACTACTGCATTATGCATGGACTATTTGGATAATCCTGTGTGCATTTATGCATTTATGTGTGTGTTTTTGATCAAATATATGTAAGCTTGATTGCAAGTTTCTCGGAGCATATGTGTTTCCAACATAAGTATGTTTGTATTTACTACATACATATATATGTGTGCCTGTCTCAGTGTACTAAGTAGCTTTGGGGTGGCAGCTGCAGCAGAGAGCACTGGATACAAAGACCCCCTCTAGACATCCATACGTCAATCAAACACTCTCAGGGGGAGCGTGTGTGTTAGTTTATTTGTGTTCCTGTCAATCAGCTCTACTGACGGCCCACCCATCTGTCCGCCCGTACATACATCGGTAGCGCATAAACATCTGAGCAGTCATTACACACGCTGACAAAGTGAGTTGATGAAGCTCTTTGTGTTCTACGGGATGCAAACAATGTGACTCTATAGCTCCTTTCACACATGAAACCGACAACATTGGTTGATTCACTTATTATGGTCAGATAATTGCTGTCTAAATGATGGATTTTGTAACTTATTTTGGAGTTGAATGACTCATTTTCCGCCCAGCTGGATTTCTGACATGTGAAGCTTCACGGAAATATACATCTGAGGGGGTTTTATACTCACTTGCTAATTTTCCTCTGTGCTGTATGAGCTGACCTAGTTAATACACTTTTATTAACAACGGATAATGGATGTGTAATGCAGAACTTTCTTAACTATATAGAGCGGTTTAGCTTCTTTGTACTCATTGTTTTGGCTTTTTGTTGTGGCCCACTGCATCTTAAATGGTCTGGTTTACTCTAATCACACTCATTAGCTTTGTTTCAGTAGAAAGGCTTTGATTGACCCAAGTACACTTTTTGCTCAGCATTTACAGCAGCAGACTGATGAGCTGTGGAACAAAAGTGCCACTAATTTACTTTCTTCCTCTTTTGCTAATGAGTTTGCTGTGTTAAATTTATAATAAGAAAATATGTCAACTTTGTGTGTGCAGTTTATTTCAATTTTCCTGCTAGTCACAGTGCTGTGTCTTCCCTGGAGAAAAGTCTGGTTGCACCCTTTATCTTTCTGCTGTAGGGGAAAAAAATGCTAATTTTCTAATCACAACTGTCTTGAGCTGCTCTCAGCCCAAGATGCAGCAATAGAGATGGACATAGAGAGCAGACAAAACTTCAATAGTTGTTTAAAGGCAAGTTTATACAGACAGTCTATGTTTGATGATCTGGAGCAACTACTTGCATGTGGTCAAAAATCTGTTTCTGCAGGTTTTCGAGCAAATGGAAGTGGGGTGTTTTTTTGTCATTGAAGCCCATATGGTTATTTGTTCTCATTTCAGTCATGCACATCTGGCTCCTCTCGCCACTACATTATTCTCCACTGTGAACGTCAAATAAGGCTCTGACATCATTTCCCAGTGGTAAACACCTGCACCTTAATAATGAATGTGTTGCATACATGTACCTCAGATCACAACAACAGCAAACAAATGTGAAAGCAGATGAGATCGAGGGAATGGGATCATCAAATTCAGGTCGATATACAACGAAAGCCATGGGCAAAGCAGAATAAATGCACTAATAAGCAACCTTATGGCAATATTACTGTATGTAATGATTTTGAATGGGAATATTTGGAAATATTGGAAAACACGAAATATATCCATCTCTGAAACAGACAAAAAATAACTCGTTTTTCAGTTGAGGTGCACGTTAAGGAGGCTGTTTGTCATGGCTTTACATGTTTTATTCAACACTGAATAAACAGTGCATTGGTGCACATATATTGCACGTGCACTGCGTGATGACATACAGTGCACACATGAACTCAGGCCCATTTGCTTACTGACACACATTGTCGCAATGCATGTGTATGAGTGTTTGAGTGTGTCTTTACATGCATGTGGGTTCTGCACGGCTGCTTTTAGACCTGTGTGTTTATAGGATCTGCACTTATGTGAGTAAGATAACACAGAGAGAATGTGATACAGCTGTGTGTGTGGATTTCTTCATGGATGCAAGTGTGTGTGTGTGTGTGTGTGTGTGTGTGTGTGTGTGTGTGTGTGTGTGTGTGTGTGTTTACAGTGTGTGTGGCACCTCACGTGGAGGGTTGCCTCCCCTCCGGCTGCCTGGCAGCTCAGTGTGCCGGAACAGAGTGGGTATGTGTGCCAAGTTCCACACTCCACCACACTCACCTCACATGGCTCCCAGTGGCTCTCCCACCTCCAGTTTTGGTTATTTAAAAAGTATTTTCCTAAATTGTACTTGGCACTTTGTGTGCTGAGTGAGATTCACACACTCTCTGCAAGCAGCTCAAACTGTGCAGTTTTAAAGGCACACAGATATCAGCAGGGAACATTGACATTTTAACTTTTTAATATTTACCTTTTCACAGTACAAATATATTTTGAAGATGAATGTTCCACTCTTTAATCTTGTCTTAGAAAATCATGGTGCTAAAACAGAACCTATTACTATCACATCGCTTTGTGATTTTTTTGTTAAATCACTGCTATAATAAAGGAAAATTGGAAATACCAGGGAAATATACTTTGTCACTTTCTTGAAAGGAAATTAATGATCAAGTGGCTCTCAAATATCTGTTTAGTCAGTATGAAGCTTTAGCCAGAAAATGGTTAGCTTAGCGAAGATGAAAAGAATGGGAGATAACAAGTCTCTTTTTCTGTCGATGTGAGGATGCCTGCAACACTTCCCCTTAGTTTCATTAATTAAACAAACAATGTGTCTGAATGTTTCAGCCTTAGAGGTGTTGATAGGCAGACTTTGTTACCTTTAGACAAAGCCAAGGTAGCTTCGCCCCCTTGTTTCAATTTATGCTAAGCTAGGCTAACTTGCTGCTAGCTGTAGTCTAATATATAACAGACAGACATAAGAGACGTATTGTTTTCATGTAACTCTGCAAAAATGCAAATATCAAACCTTTAACGAAACTTTAATATATTAGTGTGTAAGCAGAAGTAGAAGAGCTTTTCTGCTTGTGGGATTTTGAAGGAAAGCATAAAAAAGGAGGGGGGGTGCTATTCTTTCAGCACATATGAAGTGAGCACTTAAGAGGTTTTCTTGCAGTGGCAGATTGTGGTAAGAGTGAAATGCAAGTGGAAAAATGGGGAAACCCCATCCCACCAACATGTGAAAGAGTTCTAAGAAGCACAACCACCAGCAATACCGCTGGTGTGAGAGAGGGGCTGCTTCATATCACGGTGTCTCTCCGTCTCTGTCTTTTCTTACGCTGAGTACTTAAAGCTGTCACTTCAGTTTTGTCTGTGGTGTAAAAATCTGATGTATGTGTCTGTAGAAGTCTGTTGTGTTATGACTTCACTATGACTATATTTTATATATGTTTTAATGTACTATGTCAACATTTCCAAGGACTGCAGATTAAAATTAGCCTTACAGCCGAGTCCTACATCATCATATTTGGTTTACTATGTATTTTAAATGATATTTTTTGGTGTTTCTCTAATAGTATCTTAATTCATGGTAAACACATTTGTTTTAAATCCAAAACTGAATGTGCTGTCGCTAAGTATGTGCAGTACATTTTCAGATTCTCCGTTTGCAATACCAAGTGAATTGTTGAGGGTGGCAAACTATCAAAAATAGTGTTTCAAATTTTAGGGGGACAGTTTAACAGTTTTAACTTTCTTTCCAAAAGTAAGATGTGAAAATTAATAAAACAACTGTCAGCTAAATATAAAGAAACTAGCTGTTTTGCTGGTGATTGCTAACTCTTTTCCCTCTGTTTTAAATTTTAGGTTAAGCTAAGGTAACTAACCCTAAACCCTAAACCCTGAACACAAATATTTAAGTTATTCCACCCAGACTTTTCTTTTGCAGCCCCCTCAGTCCTAAATTCAGGTGAACTGCGTATGTGAACACAGCAGCTCACCTGAACAACAGTTGTCCAGAGGGAGTGGGCATACCGATGAAGTTAATATCCTTTTGTTTTATTGTCAGATATGTCTGAACACATTAAGTATTGATAAAATTAAAAAAAGACATCATTACAGAGATGTCTCATTTACATGTCTCATGTCCCATTTGACACAGATGGCACCAGGTGGTTGATCTGTATTATGGTGCATGAATATTCTATGTCACCTTAACGCTTAGCCACGATTATAAAAGACATGTTTTAAGGATTCTTCATTCAAACACGGTTTGTTTAAAAAAAAAGAAAGCGAGATTAAGGTTTTTTAGAAATCTGCAAACATTGAGGTTAAATATGTTTTTTATTACAACTAATAATAGATTATGAGAGCCAACAAAATTTTCCAAAACTCCTCAAGTAATTGTGGATATTCTAAAAATTTTATGTTGCCAGATAATTTTTTTAAACACAATAATAATAACTTCTGAGGCATTAAAATGTTTTGGCGCATGAGCAGGGTGAAGAGGTTCTTCTCTGAGAAAACAAAAGGCAGCGAACCCTGCAAGAGGCCGACTTTTGACAGCTGCGTGTGAAGGAGAGTGTTTTTGAGAAAAGAGCGGCAAGGTGGTGTGTTTTGAGAGTGTGTGTGTGAGTGTGTGCGCACGTGTATCTTTGTCTGTTATTATTTTGATCTGACCTTGGCGTCACCTGATTCTTCTCGTGTGCGCATGGAGTTCCTGTCACATGCTGTTTGACATACACACTCTCCTTTGCTCTTATTACCTCTCCGTCTCACTTTCTCTTTCACACACACACACGAACACACACATGCACACATGCACACACACCCCGGAGCTTCAGTTGCTGACTGTAAGCAGGGAGGCAAATGGACGAAGATGAGAAGATCATAATAGTGGAATTAATAACAAATAATTCTGGCTGAGAGCAGGGCGGCCGTTCTGGGAACAGGCTGGTATGATTCTCCTGAAGAAATATTTACCGCACAATGGGAAGTGAGCCAGCCGCTCGCGCAAGTCCACAGAAAACACACACACACACACACACACACACACACACACACACACACACGCACCCACACCCACACACACACACACGCAGCAGGCTGTGCATCTCCTCATGAAGCTTCTGAGGAGAGTTTGATCATCATCTGATCAGA
>JAQNCA010000018.1:6865899-6909561 GCA_029783725.1 Acanthurus tractus
GGCTGTTCTGGGAACAGACTGGTATGATCCTTCTGAAGAAATATTTACCACACAGTATGAGAGCCAGCTCACACACATGCACACACACATAAACACACATTCTCTGAAGCTTTGCATGATCATCACAGCATATTTTCACTTCTAAGTGGAAAATAACATTTGCGGGGCTGGTGTGTGTGTGTATAGTCTTCAGCTCAGCATGTGTGTTCCCATTTCTATTCTCCTACTGTTCTCTGTAATGTACACAGTTATTACATCCAGTACAGCTCAGGCCACCTGTTTTGTTTCAGCATTAGGGCCTACAACTCAGTTTTAATTTGACATTTAATGTTACAAACTTTAAAGAAATAGTCCTACATTTCCACAGTACACATTATCAGCCTTGTAAAGAGTTGGGAAATGTGCAGTTCTGGGTTAGAGTTAGAGACAAGTAGCAGCAGAAAAAACATATTGCGTGTCTAACTTTTTTTCACCCACTTTGCCATACAAGCTGCGCATACTTACATAGTTGCGATCACCATTTAGAGTTAACATTGGCAAACGTGTTAGCCAGAAGTTTTCGGTTTACAGACACTGACAGACACATTTCCTAATAGCAGTCTTTTGTTTTTTTTCTTGGGTTTAAACTCTGGGGGAATGTGCCTGATTCAGCTATGATGACAGTGAGTCAAAACAGCACAGATGCAGGCTGTGAAACCAAAACAAGGAGCTGAAAGACACTAAAACACTTTGGAAACTGCAGAGCAGCAGAATCACTTAATTACAAAATCTTTCTCATTCATTTATCGGAATGACTTCTATTCACACTCAATGATTAGTTCTTGCTTTCCTGCCGTTTTCACACAAACTGGATACCTTCTCGTGGATTGAAACTCTCATGTGGCTCTTTTTCCAAAAGCTTCAGTTTATCTGCCCTCCATACTCCTGGTTGGATCTGAAGAACTCACCCACTTCTAATAGGATTACGAAGACGCCGGCCCTACCGCAGATCAGTCCTGAGAGGACTGGATTGGCTTCAGCTTATCCCCCCAACTAAGACAAAGGCTACAGATGGCTCCTTTTGTTGCATTGGGGAAAGGTAGAGAGAACACCAAAAGTATATACACTCACAGTGTGTCCATCTCCTCATTCTGAAGTGCGTGTTTGTGTGTGTGTGGGTGTGTGTGTGAGGAGTTGGCCATTCATGAATGCAAACACATGTTGATGACAACTCAATGCCAAACGAGGAACTGACTTCATTTTCAGCACTTTTGCTGATTGGTGGCGCTAAATGTTTCTGAGACTAAATATGCAAATGTCATAACACGCAGTATCAGAAATGAGTGCATAATTTAGTCAAAATGCTATTTTCTGATTGGCTGTGAGCTGTTTTTTGGAAACTCTGCTCTTAAACACATGAATCACCATAGCAAAAAACTGTTTTCTAATGCAGGGCCTTTTGATTTGTTAATATTAGGCATACAAGGGACTTGCTTAGAGTTAAAGTTAGGCAAACCTTTTGGTTTGTTGCTGAGGAAAATTTGAAGTAATTGTTAAAAAATGTTATCTGTTGAGAGGAAATGGGAATGGATCTATGGAACCCTACGTCAGAGTTTGTTATTGTGTCAGCCTATTCATTCAGATCCCTCACCTTATTTAAACTCTGAGGCTCTATAGCAACACAATAGTGTTTCCTCCTTTGCTTTGGAAAACTGAAGTCATTATTGCTGTTGTCTTTATTAAAACAACTCGTGTGGTAATTTTTTTCTGATTGCTTAAGCTTTTTGCCCTTTCACTCACTATATATGCTTGTACTATTCATTAAACTGGATTATTGACGCAGAAGGACGCAGCGTTTTATTATTCTCTCCCCTTGAAGATTTGAATCAAGCATGCCTCCACTGAGGCTGCTTTTAATTCATGAGAGTATGGAAGTCATCTGACAGCACAAGCTTGACTTCATTAAAAGCAAACTTGAGAAAATTCTAAGTGAATGACACAAGGCTTGCATCAATAGCTTTTCTTTTCATAGCCACCATTATGCGGTGTATCCGAATGACCTTTCTGTCTTCTTCCACAAAGCTTGAACATATACAGTGTAACTCGTTTCCGCACATGCTGACCTTCATGTGAGGACAACTTCCCCGCAGCTGATTTCCATACAAATCCAGACTTCCTTAAGCGTCACAGGAGGGGAAAAAAAGGTTTAATTTCACCCTCCTTAGTGAAAAATCACCATCCATATTCCCCTTATCTCACCCCTTGGGCACCAGGAACATACCAGAATTACACACACACACATACACTCCCACTCCAGTTCCCTTAAATCCAGTTGACGTGATGCAAGGTGAGCTGGAAAACAGATGTAGCCAGAGTGACCTACAGAAACCTTTTAATAGCTTTTCATTGCTTGACTTTCCCTTTTATCCATTCAAATCCACTTAGAATGGAACTCGGGGCCCTTGTAAATGACTGGGTCTCTCCGCATGAGTTAGAAGGGAGCAGCCTCTGGAGCCAGAGGAGTGTGATTGGGGTCATCGGGGAGGTTAGGCGAGCGGAGGAAGGAATCATTTGCATTTCTCCTCAAGTGACCCTCTGGGTAACTAGTGAACAAACACAGCAAAAGGAAAAATGGATAAAGCGAGGAGACATGAAAAGGGATAGGTGTGTGTGAGTTGTAGTTGAAGGATTTAGGAATATTTGTAGTACAATTTCTGGACATGGGACATCTTGGTCAAATGGAAAAAAGAGACCTGTTTTTTCCCCTCAAATATTTAAATACCCGTTGAACTTGTACTTTATTTACAGAAAGTTAAAAGAAAAATCTGCACGTGAGCAGAAAATAACAAAGATGGTGGAGTACAGTCCTATCTGTTTGGTTAAAAATAACTAGTACAATAAAGTAGTTGGTCACTGCCAGGTAGCTCTTTTATTTTTCTCCTGTAATTGCACATAATGTGAAGCGGACCATTATGCTCTTTCACTGTCATTTCAGTAACAGACCATTTCAAATGCTGGAGAATTGAAGCCTTTTTTTTTCCTAATTGAGCATCAATTTAGTTATTTTTATTTATTCAGTTAGATCCTTCAGCTTTTCTGCAGCTGCTGTCTGCTGGTCCTGTTCTTATTATATTCAACACATTTATTTTGGTGTAAGTGCTGACACTGCACTGCTCCATCAACGACAGCAGTTAAATTTGTATTGTATTCAACGAATGAAACTTAAACACAGCAAAATACAAACCATAATCAAAGTTAAATACAGTCCATGTTTTTTTTACCTTCATACCTGTTTATAGCTGTGCCTATAATGCATTTAAAAGGCTTAAATACCCGTAAACTTCCCATATTACCTTGAATTTTTCCAAAGTTGCCACAAATTGCCTTTGTGAGATGCATGTTGGAATTGAAAAATTTGCATTTTGCTCAATGCAATTCTCCTGAAAATGTTGTGTGTGGCAGCTATGGAACAGTTACAGTAAGGTAGAAATATATGATTACCTTTTATTTAAAATAAACACGTTGCTTGAAGGACTGTGATGGTCGGCACACTGTTGTATTACAATTAGATATGTCAGATTACTGTCCTCAAATAATTCTTGAGATGCAAACAGTCCTTGTGCCGTGACAGCAAACCATCTTTGATCACATAGAGGCTCTCAGCTGGATGTTTAGGCAACTGGAGCAATGAAAGCAATACTCCAGTGAGCAGCTGTCACTATCCTGATGGTTTTTAATTATGAAACTTTGAAATTTCTCACAATAAAACTCTGTTTATGCAGAATATTCAAAGATTCTCATATATTCATAATATATTTTCCCCCTAAAGTTATGTAATGTTTCCAAAGCCTCTGCCAAATATATACAGTAGGCTTCACAGCTCTAAGTATGTTACATACACAGCAGTGGGAATAAATATGAGCCAGTCCATAAATGTTTACTTGCTATGAAAAAAATCCATCATACATTTTAAGTTTCGGGCCATGTATAGAGCTGCGTCTTGAATGTGTACCTGCGTGCCTGTGTATTTGTGTGTGTGTGTGTCAAAGAGTGCTATATACCCCAAATAACTTGGCTGAGAATGCGAGGGGCAGCGCCACTTGGATTTGTATGGTAATGCTTTTGGCCCCCAGCCAAAGTGGACCCTGGAGTTGAGTTATTCCACAAAATCACACACATACACACACATTTACACACCACGCCTTCACACTGGGAAAATAGGGATGCCCTTTACTCTTTTGGATGGAAAAAGAAATATGTTTCAATTAGCAACTCAGTCCAAATACACCACTGTAAACACTGTGTGTGCACGTGTTTGCATGTGTGTATATGTGTGCGACGTCTGTGTGTGTGTGTGTAGTAGGGGGTGGGGGGCTTGTGAATAGGCCCATAGAGTTGCTAACCACAGGCTGGCCATTACACCTAGTTACAGTCACCGCTGGATCGACAAGGAGACAGACAGTCTGCAACACTGACAGAACTCCACTGTGTGTGCGTGTGTGTGTGTATGTGTGCGTGTGTAGGTGTGTGTGTGTCTTATATCAGGTAGGGGATCCCCTGAGTTGCCCCCGTCAGTACCACACGGTTAATAGAAAACGTAAACTCTCCCGAACAGGGAACAAGGAGCAGAAAGAGGGAAAGGCGAGCTTTTCTCTTCCAGCAGAAAGAGTCCTCTGTAACCTGGAGCTCAGGACTGCAAGTCTGTCTCCCCGTCTGTCTCTCCCTGTCTGAGTCGCTGTCAGTGATGAAAGACGCATTCAGATGATTTATTAAAGAAAAAATAGCGCTACAACAATGTAAAAATAGCTTTAAAAATGTTCAGAAAAGTATAGAAGCATTAATAACATACTGGTAAGTATTAAAAAGTACCTATTTTGCAGACAGTCCTGTTCTTTATTGCAAATGATGCATTGGCTTGTAAGCAACACTTTAATGGTGCAGACCTTAATAAATGCATCATATCACCTGTTTTGCATGTAAAAATGTTGTGCAATGTGCATAAAAGCAGTCATTTTTAAAGAAGTCTGTGCACACTGTGAATCACTGGAGTGGACAGACTGGTTGAATTCAGTCTCTGTGAACTTTGACATACATGTCAACCAACTTTTTCATTATCTCATGGGATGAAGCTGTCATGTTAGCTGAGTTTCAACATCCAGTTTTACAGTCTATAACCTCTAAAATCACAAAAAAGATGTTGCAATGTTTGCAGTCGGGAGTTAAAGGTACAAAAAGACAGTGATTAAAGCATACATTTTTAGGATCCTACTTTTCTCATTCAAAACATTCTTAAATAAAACCATTCAGAGGTTTATGCTTGAAAAATACAAGAGAGAGTTTGGGAAAGACGCTCAAATTCTGCTTACTCTTTCACCTCGGTTCTGCTGGCCAATGGTTGTATGACGTGGATGTGTTCATTTCAATTTTTGCGTAAAAGAACCAAAAAATGTCAAAGAAGGAAATAAATGTGTTCACACTAAGCACTGTGGCAAAAAACAATCAAATCAATCAATCACATATTAAAGGGTTGAACGCTGAACACCTCTTACCCTCAGCAGTCTCTGTCTTGCCTACATAGTGAAGAGGAGGGACCATCAACCTAACAGAGGAAGCTGAAGGTATTTCAATTTCGTGCGTAACCCTGGCTCATGTCTTTGTAGCATTTTGAAAAATAATATTTTTTTAGGAAATTAACTTCACAATGAAATTTTTCAGCCAACATGCTAAGTTTGCTTGAATGTGAAGTGAAGCCTCACATTTTTGACTGGGCAGAACAACATCACCACATTTCAGTGTATATAAGTGTGCAAATGTGAACACCAATTTTACCAAGTTACATAAGAGTTTGGATTTTTATACAGCTGAAATGATATTTAGTAACATACAAAGCTCCACGTGGTTGCAATTTGCCATTAAAAAATGAAGAGGAAGAAGAAGCAAAACACTAAACAATGCGACTGTCTGTGTGAATTTGAGACATCACTCCATCAAAAGTCACGCATCACACGTTTACTACACACAAGTGTGCTAACGGAAGTAAACCAGTTTAGACACAATATCTATCTTCTGTCTCATGTTTTTACACTATGCTAATATTGTGTCTTAGCTTTCAGACTGTCTCACTTTCTGTCTCTGTTGAAACACAATATTACTATTCTCCCTGGTTTTTACAGCTCTCTCTCTCTGTCTCTCCCTCTCTCCCTCTCCCTCTATTTATACACAGTGTTACTGTTCCCTCTCTTGGCTCTTTTAAGAGTGCCCCACTCTTGGACGCAGCCTTAAATGGAAAGTCTATACATGCTGCCTTTCTGTGAAGGCCAAAGAACCCCGTTCAACAGCTGAGCATTTATAATGGTTTGTTTATGTTTGAAAGGGCTTTCCACAGTAACCCACTGTCATGTGTGGAGCCTGGTTCGAATGGTAGGCAACAGTAGCGCACACACACACACACATACACACACACCACTGTGCTTAAGAGCCTCAGCGATATGGACTTAATTAGTCTTATTATTCTAATCATAGGCTGTACATGACAGGCCATGCCACCAGGAGGGGAGGAGGCAGGAGAGGGGGAGGAAAGAGGAGGGAGCGGAGCAAATGGGGGAAAGAAATGAGGAGGAAAAAGAGGCGGGAGGGGAGGCAAGGTGGAAAAGACTCCTTTAGCGACTGATTGCTCTGGTTGTTATTGGTTGTTTTGAAGTCTGGAAATTCTGCGCTCGTGTTCTGCTTCCAGGAAAAAGCTCATATTTAATAAATTGATCGCCTGCTGGTTGCAGCTCTCTTCCTGTTTGATCGCTGCGAGCAAGTTATCGGTTTGAACAGTACTTGAATGGGAGTGTGTGTTTCGGGTTGTGTGCACGTGTGCATCAGTTTTATGCTCTGCATGCTTACAAATCTGTGGCACATTGGAGGTGTTATGTTCGTGTTTATCTGAATGTAAAAATGGGGATTTTCTGATTGACGGGACGAGCCTCTCTGCACCTGTCGCTGGCATCATTTATAGAGCTGCGAGTGCACGAGGCAGAGGAAGTGTGTGTGTGCATGTGTCTGTGTGTGTGTGCAAAGCTTGATGGAGTGGTCCTCTATCATATACACATACACTTTGGTGGAGGTGGTGGTGGCGGTGGTGGGTGGGTGGGTGGAGGCCTCCTCCTTGCTTGTTAATTGCCCCTACTCCATAACCCGCTGAGCCGCCATGGGGGAGGAGATGGGAGGAGGGAGGAGAGAAAGAGAAGAGGGGGAGGGGCGGCAGTGTCTGCCATCTGCTCTGACTCCTGACCCCACCCCCGCCGCCGCCACCACCAACACCACTCAACCACACGCACTCCACCCTCCACTCCTCGCTGCACATGCACCTCTCCCGCCTTTTTCAGGGTCTTCGGAGGATTGTTTCCTTTATTCCACTGTGAATAGAAAACCTTGTGTATCCATGCTGTTGTGTGTGTGTGTGTGTGCGCACCGCTGCCACCTTCAATGAACATGTGACCCACCCCCCTAATTACATCCACACACTTTACAGGCACAAACGATGCACACGTGCCTCTGTATGGTTATTAGAAAAACACACACACACACACACACACACCCACACACACACACACACACACACACAGACAATGCACAGTGTGCCCTCACCGGTACAAAGAAAAAGACAATAAATAAAGAAAAACCTCACATGTTCCTCACACAGCTCAACTAGCTCGTAAGTGACTTTTACACAGCGGCACGCACTCATCGTTTGAATCAGGGCATTGAGTGAATTAAATGATGGAAAAAATTACCACCACCACAAAATACACAGCAGGGTAGAAAGAAAATAAAAGAAAAAGTGAGGGAGAGAAAGAAATGCAGGAAAATAAAGGGTCAGGCGAAGCAGACAGACAGACAGAGAGAGAGAGAGAGACAGGATCCTTGTAACCTGGAGAGTTGTAACAAGTGTCTCTTTGTGTCTTGATGTATTGTTCCAGTAGCAGGAGGAGACAGTGTGTCGTGACTTGTGATTGACAGCTAGATGAATTGTGGATCAGTCTTAAAATAGGTTGGCCGGCTGTGTGAGTGTGTGTGTGCGTGTGTGTGTGTGTGTGTGCGCGCGCGCACATATATGTTCCATTACAGAGCAGCCACTCATCCATTATTGACATGTGGTTGTCACTGCGACTTGGCTGAAAATGCTGAATTATATAGGATGTATGGAATAGAATCAAATAGGATTTATAAGTGGAATGGCCCGTCATGTACAATGCTGAGAGATGAGTACGTCACGGACCCTAAAGGGACTCAGTTAATTTGACAGTTAAATCTCTTATAACTGCAGTGACTGCTGTGTGTTTGCTTACGATGTCCCCAAAATGGTACATGACAAACCTATGTGATAACTACAGCAGAGGTGGAGAACCCTCCGCCTACTGGTTGTATGCTGGTTGATTTAACCTGTGAGTCAATTCTGAAATACAAAAAAAATTAAAACTCCAGGGAGCAATAACTTTTCTCTGTGATGAAAACACAAAAAAACATTCAAAGTAAACACATGGTTCAGGGTGGTCCCTGAATGCACCACAGCCATAGTGGTCATATGTCATTAATAACATGCACTGAGGTGACTGTCAAGAAAAATGGATGTAAAAGCAAAGGACGCTGTCAGTTGTAAAGAAGTGCCTTCTTATCGCTGTTTGGCTGCACTGGAAAAATTTCTGCAGATTCCGTTTCACTTTGTCTCAAAGAATTTATAGTGATATAAAAAACCCAATGTGGAGCTCAGTGATGGTTAATGGCTGTGTGGTTTGACCTTCAAGATGGACATTACCAAATACTTCTCAGGGCTAAACATCAAGCTTCAAGGTCCAAACCAGCTTCTCTGCTCTCTGCTTTCTTATATGAAATCATTTGAAGCAAACTTAAAGCTGTGGCAAGTGCAAGTGGAGACAGGTAACACTATGCATTTTCTCATTCTGCAAAAAACAAAAGTTTGCTATGACCTCTGAACATGCTAAGTAGAGCGTAACACAAAGATGATCCGTGGTTATCCCATTGAACTCATGAGGAAACAGACTATATAGCTGGCTGGCCAATTAATCTTTGTTCAAGCAGCTGAATGGTGTTGCATTATTTGTTTACCTATGTAAGAATTTCACAGGACGGAAACGTGATCATATTTAGATATAAAAAGAAAGATTTTTTTGTATTTCTCTGATATATATCGTTGAACAGGTACACAAAATGATGGGAGATGTGATATGAAAGTGTTTAAAAGCCAGTTTTCATTTTGACGTAACTTTAAATGGTTCAGTTGAAATGCAAATATGTCTTTGTATTCCGTTAAGGCAGAGTTGTTTAGGTCTGTTTGGTATAATGGGTCAATCAGCTGATTGGCAGCTGCACCGTCATGCTGGGTTGCATTTCTTTACAGTCGACTCTGCTTCCAACTTGGAAGCTGCTGTGTTTTTTTTTCTGCATCCCCAGCACTCCACACACTGCTGAGGCTTAAATGCTCCGTCTACATTAAAACAAACAGAAAAACTTGCATCTTTGCTCCTGCTCAATTTGTTCCGAATACAGCCTTAGTCTTGTTTGATCAAAAAGTGGAAAAACGTATGAATTATTATTTCCTCCACCGTCTCAGCCAGGAATATGAGCCTCTGCATGGACACTATGACAGATCAGCATTCACACACTGCTGGGGGAGGGAATGAATTTTCAATGTTGCAATCTAGAGCTGCAAAATGAAAAAGAAGAGAGAAAACAAAAACGTGAAGCACAGCTGATGTGTAATATACAGCTTTCCTGAAAATGCCACCTCAGCATCTCTTTGCTGAAGGTGTTGATGTGTGACCTTACCCCTCCTCCCAAACCTCCACCTCTCCAAAATGGCAATTACCAACAGTCCATCAGAGCTCTGGCATTAATGGGCTGGCCCCGTGCCCCCATGGGTATTGTAGTATAATTACAGGGCATTCACCCTCAGGGCTGCTCTGATGTCCACGCCGAGAGCTTTCCCCCAAGAGGGACATCACAAAAAGCACTGAGAGGACTTCTGCGGTTTAAAATCAGGTTTGTTTAAGCCGAACATGGCTGTCAGCTGCCTCGCGCATGCAGCGTGCCTGTAGGCCAAGCAGTCACACAGCGTGATTAAAATGCATGCAGAAATATCACAGAATTTATACATGCATACATCACAATGAGTGTACGAGTTGTAGCTGTGCGCTCCCCTGGGGACGTACACCTCGGAAAGGTCTGAGGGCCAATGGGGCCAAATCTGACCCCTTTGGTGACAATAGTAATAAAGGCTTGAAGGGGGGAGTTGCCGCGTGTGAGGCGGTGGTTGTGGATTGGCGGGGGGGGTGTATCCAACCATCATGATTACGGCAGGATCGAATTCCCACAGGGGTCTTATATGTGAGAGGACGCATGCTGGAATATAGGCCAACCATATGGATGTGCTGTGATGATGAAAGACATTGCCATGGACGTGTACAATGTTCATCCCTCGAGCTAAACAATGCAGCGCCTCTCCTGTTTTGTTTTGTTTTTTTTTTCCATCATTTACTACATAAAGGCCAATGAGTTCATCTGCTTTTCCACCACTGCTGCAATGTAAATGCAGTGTGTGGTGGCTGCCAGGGCGCTCTTCCAGTGCAGTATTGTATATCCCCCCCCATATACTATGAGGACTGGAATGTGGGACGCTATCCAAGCTGAAGCACAGGTTTTATTTTCCCACAAGAGATTGTCTGCTGGAAAATAAATGTTTCGTGAACCTTAAGGATGGGTTCACATTTTTTTTAGGTTAATCTAAAAACAATACTCACATACCAATGCGTGTATTGTAGCAGTTATTGGTTGCTGCAATTGTTGCTTCTGTCCATAATGGGTTTTTTTTTAGGTGCTAAAGAATGCAGTATCTTTGGCAGATGCTCATTTTATTAAAGTGATTCAGCCTTATATCAGTTTCAGCTAATCTTTAAAATTGATTTTTGTGCAGAATGTGAACTGCGGAATTACTCCCCCCACCCTTCCTTGACATTAAAATTGTATCAGGAACTGCTCCCTCCATGGACACAAGTAACAGAAAGAACCATTACATCAACCAAAAATGCTATATGTAACACAGAATTACATGATATGTGGGTGGTGTTTCAAGCAAGACAGACTTGGAAATTTAAGAAAATTGGAAAATGTGAGCATATTCTTTAAAGGGCAAATTTGTTAAAGAAATACACATTTACAGATTTTTGTTTCTTATTCAAAAGTTTCAAAAGAGAAACATTTGGCTTTGGCTGTCAAGGCTGACCAGGCTCTGGGAAATAGTTTCTGGTTTTTTAAATTGTGTATACGTCAAGGCTGAAAATAAAAATGAAAATTGATACAAACATTGACGGTATGATTCCGGCCAGAAACTTTGACACAAATAGTCGGATCAGCTGCCCACCACACATCAGATTTTCAAGTTTATGCTTTTATTTTCACATATTGCTTTATATACATGTCACTAACAAACATAACTAACGACAATGCCCCAGAATTGGTAAAATTGGGAAGCATTGTGAAAACAAAAGTACAGGAGCGTATTGCTTTCACTGAATAAAAAAAAATAAAAACCTTATCTTGTAATTAAAAGATTCTGATCTCGTAATTACAAGATCTTTTCTCGTAATTACGAGATCGAGACAGTTACGTAATTATGAGAATTACGGATGTGATAGTTGCGAGATAAGGTGTCTAATTTTTTTTTAATCCAGTGAACGCAATGCTCTTCTGTAGAAATGTACCAGTTGAGATTTGTACAAAACTTAGGTATCCAAATTTAAGGCATTCTCAGGCTCCTAATGGGCTGCAATTAGCTAATAATTGCAGCAGGGCTATCAGCTGAGCTATAGTGGACATTTGGACAAAAAAAAATTCCTGTAAACCCTCCAAATGAAAAAACCTGCAGTGAATGTCCATATTGGTAATATGCATAAAAAAAATATCCATATGGAGGTTTTAGTGAATCTTTGGCTTGCCTTTGATTGGAAGCATAGCAGTATATCAGTGTGATATATACACCGGTTAAAGAGTCAGCTTCGCATAGCTGGCCAGTATCTTTGCCATATGTGAATACCAACAGTGAATTCCTCCATTTGCTGTGATGTATAGAAGGTGTTGGAAAGAAGGAAACAACATGTGTTTTCACGCAGTTGGTTTTCTTTTTCAAAGTAACCTCTTTTGTACCACACTGATTTATATTTTCCCATTCTAACTTTTTTCCCTCCCTTCTTACCAGTTTCTCTTCTTCTTTTTTCTTTTACACTTCTGTCTTAATATTAGCTTCCTCATTTCTTTCTCTCTCTCTCTCTCTCTCTCTCACACACACACACATGCACACACACACTCATCTTTCTTTGATGGGATCCTGGTATCTCACATGGAATATGACTGAGGTCTGGTGCAGCGGGCCTGTATCGACAAAAGCCATTGTGCACAGGGGGTTGGCAGATCCCTCTGAAGCCATGCCAGTTCCTGTGCCAAGCACACACACACACAAAACACACACACACATATATAAATATCAGTTATTATCAAGCAAAGCTCGACAAGTGAGGAGCTTATAGAGCGGCAGGAAGGGCCTGGCACTTATCCACTGTGGGCCTCCTACCCCCACTCCCACCCCCACCCTCTCTGCTTAGCACACAGTGGGGGGTCAGCACACACACACACACGCACACACATACACATACACATGCAAACACGCATAGCCTCCATCCACCCCCTGCAGAAAAAACAGCTTCTGTATTGTGTTTCCGTGTTATTCTTCTTTTTCAGCCAATCCCAGTGAAGACAGGAGCGATGTGTTTCAGCTGAGCTTTCACTTTAACAAAGACATCTCCACCAGATCAAAGTGTTTGTGAGCTGACACACACACGCACACACACACATACACACATGCGCCCATGCACACACTCACACACCAAAAAAGCATGCAACATGCTCCAATCATATCTGAATCACATAATTGCCTTTGTTTAAATTCATAATCACAGCACAATGAGATCTCTTGATATGAAGCCACTGGGGATGGAGATTAAAGGGACAGTTCGCCCAAATGATAAAAATATCAGATTTTTTTCCACTTAGTTCTAAGTGGCATTCAGTATTGTAAGTACCTCAGTCTCTGAGATTTCTCTTGCCAATGCAGTACAATTTGTGGTGCCGACAACGTTTAACAAGTAATATTCAAGAAAATTCAGTTGAGCCATCTTTTTAATGAACACCATCCTTACTACTTACGACAGTCAGTAGAACAGGCTGCCAACAATTTTTTAAAAAGGATTATTTCTTGCTAACAATGAAGCCATAACCATCCGCCGTTTAGTTAGCTTAGCACAAAGCTTAGCAAAGCATTTGCTAGCTAAAGCTCATGTAAAACAAACAAACATAAGAGTGATTTACTATCTAACTCTTGGTGAGCAAATGAATGACTGTGTGCCTGAAATTGTCACACTATTCATATGAGACATTTGTCACATCTGTTAAACTAGAAAACCATGGCTGATTGCAGGTAAACATTTGAGTCCCTGGTTAACTGTATTTTGATTTGCTCTCAGCACTCTCAGCCTACAATAACAATTCTGCTGCTTAAGCTCATTGTGTGCTACTGCTGCCTTTGTCAGTATTAGCTGTCTTTACGTTACTGTACTGGTACTCCTGTCCACCTGCTTATGTCTTTTACACACACACAGACACACACCAACATACACACACGCACGCACACATAGGAGCGTGGAACCTCCCCAGCTGGTCAATTGGCACACGCCCTGACCTCAGCTATTGAAATGTCAAGGGTCACAGGTTGCCTTCCAACAGATGGACTCTCTGAGAGTGTGTGTATGTGTCGGGGGCTGGTAAGGCCTGATTGTTGCTGTGTACTCACATGGCTTTAACGTGGCAACAAATACAACCTAAAGAAGAGGCGGGAGCAGGCCTGGCGTGTGCCGGGGTCACGACAGGTCAAAGGTCACTAAAGCTGACAAAGGCCACTGACTCCATTGAGGTCACGAGCCATGGGCTTCCTTTGGCTATTCACAGCCTTTTATTGCTGCGCTACCGGTGACCTGGCATTTGGGGTGCGATCCCTAATAATTTGACCCAAGTCCTGTTGAAAATGAGTGAGGTGACTGCTAATTAAAAGGCAGGTGGTAAATCTAAAGGTTAGGTTTGATAATGTGTGTATGCGGTATATTCACTGTATGGGTTTATCACAGAGGGGGAGAGAGAGAGACACATATTTATCCACTTTGAATTGAAACATTTATACAAAGTGAAGGGATGGAAAGAATCGCCACCAAGGCCACAAAATATTTCCTTCCAGTATAAACATTGAGCAGAGAGAGAGAAAGAAAGGGAGGCAGAGCGAGGATGAGAAGGAGTTGCCAGTGTGTAAAAACTGGGGGGGGGGGATTAGGAGAGAGAGCAGAGGGGTGACCGAGAGATAGGAGCCCATGGAAAAGGCCTTGTTTGCCAGCCGGGAGAGGCATGAGATCATTGCCCCGTGCTACTCTGCACCATTATCCTCCTAAACCCTGCACTCCTCCTCTCTCTGCCTTGTATTATCCCCCCCCCCTCCACACTCCTCAACACACACACACACACACACACTTACACACTCATCTGACTGTTCTGTTTATTGATGACTCAAGCTTGCCGTTTCTTTCCGGATACACAGTCAACACTGGAGCTCTGGCACCTCGGGGCCTAATGGACTGATCTCGACTGTTTACAGCTGTGCCCTTTCTAGAATGACTCACAAAGGAACAAAGAGGCCTCTGTGTGCGAGAGAGCTTTTCCTATTCTCGTCAACAGGACCTACCGACGCGCACTGTACTTTTCTTCGAAAGCTCTCCTGTCCTCTCCTCCTTTGACAAGCTCGTCGTCTTCTCTCCGGCCTCAATGTCTGCTCGTCCTCTCAGTCCAACAATTCCCGTCTTTCATCCTGTCATCTATAGGAGGATCGTTACCTTGTCATCTGTCATCACTTCAGACTACAGCACCTCCCACACTCTTCCACTTCCATTTATGTATTTTTCCTTCTTTTTTAGTCACATTGTTTCCAGTCCTCCTGTGCTCTTTAACTGATGGCCTAAAAATATGGTATAGCTACAAAAAAAATGGAGATCTGAATCCTCCACAACCTGCAACCTAAACAATGTTCAACTTGAAAATGCAACTGCAAATGGAGGAAAAGTTTACCAGCAATTCAGGATGTCCCTTTTAGGAGTACATGATCACAAATTTACAAAACATATTGGTTTAAAGACACACTTTATTCTAAATGCCAAAGTGACAGCAATTTCCCCTCATCAACGCGGTGTCTCCTGATAAAACTCGGCCCCCATCCCCCCATCCATTCTCTTTTTTTCCACCCTTGAACCTTTCACCTTTGTCCCAGTTACCCAGCTCTCCTCCTATGTGTACCTACTCGTATGTGCTTTACGAATATGTGTCTTTCCATGCATACCTGAGGGTGTGAGTGCCTCTGTGTGCGCATACTTGCCTGCTTGACATCAAGCTTTCCACTCTCTGTGGCTCTAAAAGGCCCGTGTTTGTTTGTTTAGCGCAAAGCCCCGGCGCGAGCGCTGCGTCGGCGCTCACCGATTAGCCCGCCCGGGAACAACACCCCATCGGAATGTCTGGAATTATACACAACAAGGATTAGCTCATCCCTGTCTGTTGTCTCTGGCTCTCCCTGTTTGTCATTCTTTCACTGCACGGGCTTAGAGACAGAGATGGACTGAATGATAGAGAGAGAAAGAGGCAAAAAAAATGATGCATGGTTGTACTTCACCTGAAGGCCTTGAGCAACATCCTATGCGCCAATGCTTGTCTGAAAAACCCTTTTTTTGCGTGTTTTTGTTCTTACTCTTTTTTTCTAATCCTTTTGAAGGAAAAGTCCACCAAAGACAGCTGTTGGCACTGCACCTGGCATGTTAATCCCTGTGGATAACTGGCCATGCTTAGACAGCATGACATCATGTTCAGAAAATTCCAGCAAAGCTATAACAGAGTTTAATTTTAGGAATTGTTTCAACATCTAAAAAGATCAAAGATATACACTAACTCAGACTGAGCTCTTTGTTGGACTTTTACTCTGACAAATGCAAATATTGATGGAAAAGAAATGCATTTTCTAGATTTTGTTTATTTTGATTGTGAAACTTCAATTCTAACTCTTCTTATCATGCTGTTGGATTTAGAATCCTAACTTTTTATCTATAAAGATGTAATAAACACACTTAAATTGTATTTAACGCTCTAGATGTTATCCCAGTGCATTCTGGAAAACAGGAAACCACAAATTGAAGTAAAACCAGACTCAGATAGAGCAAACGAAAGAAGGCACTTCAAATAAAGGTTAAACCTCATCACATAAAACCACATTTAAACAACACAGTCTGATGATACATTTAAAATTGGATTTTTATCTTTGGCATCACAGTTTGGATGTCAGTAAGTTGCTTTAATCTTTCCTTCAAGGTTTAATGCCTTGCTCAGGGGCGCACTCAGCGTAAATATTCAGTGGCTCCACTTCAGTTAATTGCTAACATTTGAAGCCTCTCAGCCACGAGTCAGACAATGAATTAAAGTGGTTCTTGTGTTGGCTCATCTCATTCAACCGCCCTAATTTTCTCTTAGTCATTAGTGTGACTGTTTTTTTTTTAATTCACTGATTCAAACCATGAATAGAAACCATCCTCGACTCCTGTGTTGCTGTTTCCCCTTCGAGCCAAGTCTTTGCAAACACCGCCATCCTGTGGTCATTGCGGAACAAACATTGTAGGGACTAAAAGGGTCAACAGGCTATTGAAAATTCTGTGGCTGGTGATTAAATAAATAAATGAACAAAAGAATAAATAGTTTTATTTGTCAGACTTTTAACACAATTTACATTTACCACATAACAATGAATCAATATTATCAGCATATTCTATTTTTTTCTCTTTCACAACATAAAAAGTCTACAGAATGATAACTATTGTAATACTACTATTAATTTCTCATATTTTGCTGCAACAATACATATCACTGATATCTGTGGTTCTTTGTGATCCTGTATGTAATGACTTTAAAAGTGTCACACCAGAGCATCTAGTCCAGTACTCTGTAGTGTTTGACCTATTAACCCAATATTATTGAAATAATATTATGGTAGCTGTTCTTAAGTTGATATAGTTTAAAATAAAATCTGAACTTTAGATACAACAATCCCAGTCATTAATTAAAAAAAAAAAAGTTATTGTTTTTTTTCATAAAAACTGTCCTGAAGATGGCACTGTTCACCATTTATTTAAAATAGAATATTATAAAGGCTTACTGCCTTTTTAAAAATGTATCATTCCTGTAAACTAATATAGACTTTTCTAGAAATATGCTGTTAAAAAGTGTGAACTGATTTTGAGGGTGAAATTATTGAGTACAGTTGAATGTTTTTTTATTGAATGTTTATAACAAGTTGATTTGGTTCTGTTAGTGTTCAAAAAACAATGTCATCAAACGGGGCCTTCTGTGTTGTGATGAGATGATCCCTATTTGATGCAGTTTGAAATAGAGATAAAATCTCCAACATATAAATACAAAAATCATCTCTTTTTTGTGACTTTGCCAAAAAGTAGTCAGGTAGATAATAAAAAAAATATCTGATCTTAAACCACAGCACATAAAGAATGGTAATACATGGACACAGCAATCAGCTGCAAATTCCTCACACCTTTAGTATTTTTGATTCTTGTTGCACTGTTCATAAAAATTATGCAGAGTTCACCTTTAATATGGACCCACAAACTTCCAACACTCCTTGAGTCACTTCAAATCAATTTTGATTGCTGTCTGCTTGTATAAAAAATGCTCAAAGCTACGTGTAGGCAAAGAGGGATGTGCACATGAAGGGCTAGCAATGCCTGTTGTGCAGCTTGATCGCAATGCCAGCGTTTATCTTCAGATGAGGAAGCTGAGGGAAACTGAAGCCCAAAAGATAAAGATTAGATAAAAGATATAAATTTTAAGGCCTCCAGATAAAACTGACACATCACCAGTAAATTAGAACTTCTTTTTAGATATTTACAGGTAAAGAAGTCCAGTATTTTTGAAAACAAAATTAAAAAGGCAGTGGCACAAGCATACTGTCATGTTTTTCCCAGGGTCAGAACAATCCTGCATGATGTAATCTAGCAAAACCTAAATAAAGAGATCCCAGAAAAGATGTGACTTTGTATGGGGAAATTACACAGAACTAGTCAAGAGATGTTGTGCATCGATAAGGAAGAATCACATTGCAAGTTAAAAGCAAACACATGAATATTCAACAACCATGCCAGAAAAAACCAAACATTGTCTTGACCTGAAACACATGGACAGAAAGGTGAATTTAGCAGAGCAATATTTGGTTAAGATTCATGGAGGTTCTCACTGAAACCTGGCTCAAGACTTACAGTGAAACCAGTGTTAAATCCCATAATTCTCTTTCCTGATAACAGATAATGAAAGATGAATGTTTTGCTCTTATCAGTCCAAGCTTCCATCTCTAATCTCATCTAGGTGAGATCTACCATGCGGTCTTTCAGTTCAACTGCCTAAAAGACACAATTGTGCCTTTTGATCTCATACTTGGCAAAGATGCTCGTGGGATGTGTTTTTCTTGCTTTTCTTCTTCTTCCTCTTGTTCTCTATGCATGCTGCACAAACTGTTTTTTTCCCCTTAATGAATGAAGGATTCAGTCTTTCTGTGCAAATTTATTTTGACTGACAGTTTGAGAGGACAAAGCTTTATCAAATGAAGGCCTTTGTAAATTGAAGCAAAAGTTTAGAGGACATGTGATTAAATGTCTGTGATAAATGAAAAAGTGCACAAACCCTCTCTTTGATACGTGTATCTATGCCTGTGAAGTGTGTGAAGCTCATGACCCAGAGACCATGCCAGATGTTTTGGAAAGACAGGTCTGAACTGTGAAAAGCTAGCTGTCTCTTGGCATACTAGGTGCAGTGGTGCTTTGAGCTAAATGCTAACATCAGCATGTTGTTATGGTTGGAGTAAAGATGTTAACCCGCTTAAGTTAAGCTGGTGTAATTTTAACCATGTTCACTGACATAGTATGTTGTTATATGTATGTCATTGTATGTTAATCAGCATGTTGCTAATTTGCACTAAACATCTTGTACAGCTGAGGCAAATATGTATGTCATTAGTTTGGGCATTAGCCAAAGTACTGAATTATTTCATAATTTTCCTCAATTGCAAATGATGTTTTAATTTCACATAAATGTAACAAATCCTGTGGCAATCCATCACACAGATGTTAAGATATTCAAGTCTGGAACATAGTGTTGGTCTGACTGACTGATCAATGTTGCTATTCATAAAGCCATGCCGCAAGCTTCACCCAAAATAAACAATGTGCCTTCCCAGACACCATGCACTTGTTCAGCCACACAAATATTCACATGACTGATGTTAGACACCCACTGACAATTGTGGAAAATAAAAACCACATGAATATTGGTTGATAGTTTGGAAAACAGGGTGAAATCACCCTTAAAGTTATGAAAGCAGAAGTCATGTTCCTGAATCAAAGCACCAAGTGATTTCTGCTACAGATTTTTGCTTTGTCATTGTGAATTACTCCTTACCTGACCGTCACAGTTTGCTTCCTTGGTGTGACAAACTTATGATTAATGACGGCATGCAGATAAAGCCGTTGGTAAGGTCACTCAATTATCTGAACACACATGGATGTTTTTATGATTCATGCAAAAAGATTCAGTTCCTTTCTGCTATGAGGAAGCATTCACTCCATGTTCAAGTTTTGGGAAAGGGCCTTATCAGTATGCATGGCTTTTTCTTGTGATGTTTTCAGTCATGTGTGTGTGTGTGTGTGTATTCTTTAGTGAAGGAAAAAAACAGACACTGCTTTTCACTTTCTGCTACTTCCTGTGAGTTGATCACTTGTGCAGTTTCAAAGAGGGCATTGTACTCTTCTCATGTTTCACCCACCACATCTTACATTCATGATAACTGGGCATTTAAAACCGATCAAACAAGGAAATGCGTTCCAGTCCACCAGCACACTGACCCATTTAGATGTTTTACAGTAACAAGTTCCTCTTGCGTAAAGCTCGGTCACAAGGTGGATTGTATATTCGTGCTCGCCTGCAGGCCTTCTGCAGAGGTGAGAGGCAGAGAGGCCTCTGTTCCTTTACCGGTACGGGTGTCCTCTCTGGAACAACATCATTTGCCTATGTAAACCAAGCGGCAATCATTCCCGCACTGAGAGAGATGTGGGTAGTGCAGAAAAGTGGTAGGGGATGAGATTGTGGCAGGACGGTAGAGATGAAAGCGTCTTTATCTTGGGTTAAAGGGTTTTTCAGGAACAAGACATATTTGGCTTGACATCCCTGATCCCTGTGTGATGCCTTTTTTGACTAAATGCTGGATGTCTTTTGCACTGGACTGAAATCAATAGGGACAAAATGGACCAGGAGTGAGAAGAATTGGTGTCTGATCAGCACTTCTAATTTAGGTAGTTACCAAAGCCCCCCAGGACCTTGGGTTCAACTTTATAGAGCTTACTTTAAGTATGTGTATGTGTGCAACTGTGTGTATGTGTGTGTGAGTGAGGTATAGGGTTTGCCAAAAATACATTTAGTCTACATCACTTTTCACAATATGTGTGGTTAGATTAGATTGCGTTTATAGGTGTACATTAAAGAGAAAGAGAAGGTATATGCTTAGTTCAGATGAACTGTTTAAGATCATGGGTCCTTACGTGGAAATATGTCAGTTAAACTGAAATTATAAGTTGAGTTTTGGGTTGTTTTTTTGTAGTTGGACCAAAATGCTTAAACAAATGCAGTCAGGGGTCAGTTATTGAGGCATGTTCACGCTTCAGTCAGTCCAAATCTGGCCTATATGCTCCATATGTAGGAACCAAACAGCACCCAGTCAAGAAGGTATCATTATTAAAGGTGCTAGTGCAAGAAGTATGCACCTCTGGATGGAGTTGAGGAAACTAACTATCTTTAAGGAGAGATTAAGGAGGTAAATATCCTCAAGTCCATGGATGGATGGACAGAAAACGCAGAATCAAAATATTTGCAAGATTTTGGAAAAACAGGACAAGTATTAGCTGAGAGAAGGCCTTATTGCAGTCAGCTGTGTGGGGATATACTGCCACCCATCTCACTAGAGTCAGATATACTTTTGTAACTAACCAATTCTTAACCAGTTCTTGTAAATTATGAAACAACATGGTCAGATTAAATCTAAACTTTGGCCTAACAACTTGATTGAAACTCTGCACGTAAAAACACTCAAAAGGTACTTACAGTTTCTATTAGGTCTTGAGAGTATATTGCCAAATTTGATAATACTTGCATCACTAACATTTCTTTCTGTTTTTAAAATAACAATTTAAGAGTGTTAAAAAATTTTTTAACCTTTTTACTACTGTTGAAATAGGAAGAACATTTTGACTCATTGTGAATTTCAAGAAGCAGCAATAAATACTTAGACTTAAGAGACAATCTCTCACACGCTGCAAAATACACAGTACATCTTTACTTTATGGCAGTGTTATTTCTGTTAGGTAATTTGATTGACATATTTGCACATACTCTCACTCTCTGCACTGAAAGTCTGCATTGCACTACTGGTTTCAGGTTTCTTTGCCTGCTATTAGCTTTCAACACTGGGACAAGCCAAATCTATTTTGCTCTGGTTTGTCTGAATCTCAGATTTCAGAGAAGTGCCTGGACATTTCCCCCTTGAGAGAAATGGGACAACTCCTATCTAGTGACAAACTTTGTACAGACAGGACAGTCAGGATAGTCCAGGTCCAACATTTTTTAAGAAGGGGAGCTTTAAATTTTCACTTCTCGTGTATATAATTCAAACAATATGCAAATGGCTAAATATATATTTCGTAGTTTGATGATTTTTAAAGGAGCTACATGTAATATTTTATCACAAATTACAGTTTAAGTCACTTAAAGAGGTCAATCAAGACGTGTGCACTGTAAGAATGTGTTTAATGTCTAGTTTAAGATTTGAAAGTAACTTTGAAACCAGTTTAATCTTTGAAAGGGATAAAATGGCTGAAGACATGAAACTGTTTCCATACCAGGAATTGAACAGGCTGGCTGATTGCAAAAAAATATTACTTACAGCAGACCATTAAAACCTGTAAATAATGAATACTATTTTTTAAACTGAGACCCATTTATTAAGATTGAGTCAAATGATTCAATGCAGAATCAACTAGATTTTTTTGCCAAACTCAAACAAGGTCATTTAAGTTCAAACAAGAAATTTGACTGTAAGTGGTACTAAAATTTTACATACAACACCTTTTAAAAAGATAAGGAGATTTTACTAAAACAATAAGCTGTACCGCAACCTCAAAAGATCTATATTTCCAAGACTCAATTGTACATCATAGGTACAAATAGGGTGTTCATTAACTTATATTGTATTTTTTTATGAAAGCAGGTTATGTACACTTGGTTGATTAGAATTTTTGACTGAAAGCAGTGGAAAATAAGGTTAATGAGACTGAGCTAAAACAGTAAAGCTGCAGATTGTAAAACCAAGACAAAGAGCTTAAAGACTCTTTAACACTTTAGAGTAGACAGAAACTTTGGAATTAAATGATTTATCAGCACAAGCGACTCCTTTCACTTTACTCACAGTCATTGCTAAGGCAAAAATATTGATGCCAAGAGCTTAAATAATATTCCAAAGGTGTAATGAAGAAATATCATATCTCCATTATTTTTTTTGTGTACAGCATAGATATACATGCACACATTTTATTTTTAAACCTGCTTTTGAAGATATTTTTGCCCCATATGTTCCCCCTTAGTTAATATTGCAAACATATTGACTAATAGCTGCTCTATAGATGCTTATTTAAAATTGGCAGAAATGAATGGACAATACCTCTCATATTGGTTTCTGTTACCAGCTCCAGAGGAGAATTAGGCTGCCAAATACGTCATTACATTCATCAGGTGTTCATTAACTCATGCTGTCTGCTTTATGATGTAAGCAGGTTATGTACACTTCTTTTGTAAGAATTTTTACTGAGAGCAGCTGAAAATTAGGTTAACGAGACTGAACAAAAAACAGTACATCCGAAGATTATGAAACAAAGATGATGAGCTAAATTTAGCTTTAATACTTTGGAACGGACATAGACTTTGGAATTAAATGATTCATCAGTACAAGTGACCTCTTTTCACTTTATTCACAGACATTGTTGAGATAAAAACATTGATGACAAAAATGTAATAATTTTTGTTACTGTGGTTTGATTTAGCTGCAATGCGCTAATTGTCACTTGTGACATAAGTGTTAGCTCCCATCTTTTATGTAAATGCAGGAAAACATAATTAGTGTTTTATGGGTAGTGTAAGGCAATAAGCTGTACTGCATTCCAAAAAAATCTGTATTTCCATTATTATTTGTACGTCATAGGTATATATGCATACATTTTATTTTCAAACCTGCTTTAAAAGATTTTTCTGCTAAATGTGATGAACTACAGTTGATACAGTGAACATGTTAGCTAATAGCTGCTTATTTAAACATTCAGCGGATACAGAACAAAAATATCTCTCACCTTGACCTGACTCTGACCAGCTCCTGGGGGAATTATTTGTGTCTTAAGCTGCCAAATACTTCATTATATTAATCAGGTGTTTATTAAGTCATACTATCTGATTTCCGAGCAGGTTAAAGCAGTTTATGCACACTTCTTTTATTAGAATTTTGGACTGAGGAGCAGATGAAAGTAAGATGAACGAGAGTAAACTATAATAATTAATTGCCTTTAGAGCAACTTTACAAATAAAAGTTTACAATTAGATGACTCAGGAGTACGAGTGACTTCTTTTACTTTACTCACAGACATTGCTGAGACAAAATATTGATGACAAAAGTTTACACAATTTTTATGATTGCAGTTTCAATTCAGCTGCAGTGTAATACTTGTGATGCTCAATTAGCTTCCAATTATTTAGTTAAACATAGGAAACAATTATAAATATTCAAAAATTCTAAGGGTGGATAAGGGAGTGTTACCCAAAAGGAAACCGTGCAAATGTTGGCATGTCCGAACAAGTGTGCAGATAAAGAGATGTGAGAACTCTGCTGAAAGACATTTCTTGGAAACTGTAATGTTTAAATAACATAGGAAATCTGCTGCCTGTGGGCGTGGACTACATAACACAAACACCTTAAAGGGCAGAATGACACAACAGTAGTAAATACCAGTGTGGTAAAGCTCCAAATGTTGGGGGCTGAGAAGTGATGTGTCTGCTATGTTTTGACATTTTGTGTTCTCATATTACGTAATGTTGTGGGTGATCTGCTGCTCGGAAGTATGTGACTACTGTTCAGTAAGAAAATATTTATACTTCACTTTATGGGAAAATTTAAGCAGTTGACTTGTGGTAAATGTCTTGCAGAAATGCACATGGTTTAGAGGATCATGGAAGCAGAGACTTGGGCTTTTTTGGTTTTAGGTTTGAACCAGGGTTATAAATGTAAACTAAAACAGAAATTACAATGAAAATTATTAGTTATAAACTGAAACGTTAATTTTACCCTTTAAGATAAACTAATACTAAACTGAAAAAATGTTTCCTGATGACAAAATTAATTTCAATAAGATTACATTAATTAAAAAATTAAGGTTTTTAGATTTTTTTCTCATTCTCAAATAAAAAAACATATATGAACACTGAACAACTTCTTAAAATACAACTGTATCAATGAAAGGCCAGCGAGGTCAAAGTCAGCTGGTAGCTGGAGGCAGGAAGGTAACCCACTAGTTTGTTAATCACACACCCCCATAAATAGGAAAGAGTTCATCACGGCGTGCAGAGTTACATTTTTATGTGTAGTACAACTAGCAGGGAGAGGCACTTAGTTATAAGCTTGCTCAACTAAGATTTCAGATTAGTCACCAAACTGGGCTATTGTGACACATCTACAATTCAAATTATAGACTACGCTGAAATAAGAAGAAGGAAATCATTTTAACCCTAGTTGGGTTGGGTGATACAGACATCACAGACAATCGTCGGTAATGAGAATATAATAACTGAGTGGGTAAAGGTGAAAATAGGGAAAGCTGAAGCAGTCTGGTAAGTTTAGAGAACTGCTTTACTGTAAAGCTGAAAACCAGCAAAAGACAACAATAACATCAAATCCTGATTTAATGACATTGTGGTATCTTCTCTGTAGAATGCTGTATAGATGATGATGAGGAAATCTTCCTGGCCACTGACTTGATTGCTTATGGAGAAGTTTATTACAAAGAAGTACAGTATCAATCAGGTGTTCCGGATGGCCTGAGAGAGCATTCAAAGCCAATATGAATCTCTGTCATACAGATCAAACTTGTCACTTTTATAGGCCTGGCAAAGCTTACATCTTACCCAAAAATAAACACCTCTAAACAAGTGGAACCCTTCCAATCATTGTATTCAATATGGGAAGGATCTGTCCACCTTATGAACCTTGCTTTTGACGGCTCCCACTCCTGACAACAGGAAAAGTCTTCATGCCATACAACATCTACTCCCTTGGCCACTGTGACACTTGCACAAAGACGTCTATTCTTGATAACAGGAAAATACCTCAAAGGTATAAAACCTTTGTCCCCCTTAACCTAAGCCACAGTGGCCCTTGTACAATGAAAGCATTTCAAATCAAATAAGATCATGGCCTGATATACCACATTAGCAAACAGAGAAGAGGTGTTAAACCATATAAGGACATAGTAAAAGGCACCAACAGAGAAGAGGTGTTAAACCATATAAAGTTTTAATGTAATGTACCACAACATCAAGAGTCTAAGATGCTTTCAAGTCTCATATCAGGATATCAGTGTATATTGATATATAATCTTCAGCTCTGTCCCCGAGTTGTGAAGTAAATCAGTATAGAAAAAAGTGTTGCTGTTAAAATAATCTACAAGTTGTTTCAAATTTTGCATTTTTTATTGAAAATAGACATTTGAAATTAATATGGAAACACACTGTTTAGCTGCAAACTGAATGAATATTTTAACATAACACACGTTAACTTTCACCCAAAGGCACAACATCACACAGAGTATATAAACAATAGCCTATAACAAATACAAGCACGCTAACCAGGACATCTTCACTAACATGCAAGACATTTTAAATAGCTGTCCAAACCTCATACACTGCATCCAACAGAGAACTTATTTGATTTGTGTAACATCTTTAAAATTCATATGCTGCATATTACAAGGAGTGCTGTTTGACCGATGCATCGTTCTTTGGTCAATAAGAGAGTAGGTTGGTCTTCTCAGTGTTTTCACACTGTGGTAAATCAGGTATGAAGACCCCTTGTTGGAGAACAGTTTGGGGTTGTAATGCAGGGACGACGCAGTCACAAGCAGAATCTGTCAAAACAAAGGAGGTTTTATATTTAAAAATTATTGGGTTACATCATCAACAACAGCAAAAAGAAAATGATTGTGGTAATCTTACCTGTTTGCTTTTCAGAGGTACAGCCTCCATTTCTTTTTTGTTTCCTCCTCTGATAAACTAAAAAAAATAAATAAAAGGGAACTCAGATGAGGAAACAGACTAGTACAAGAACCATTTCAAAGGCAGGTTTTAATTTAAATGTGTGTGTGCATTTTGCACTTATCAAAAAAACTAATGTTGTAACCCTCGGTGTTTTACTAAGATAAGTAAAACAAATTTGAAGGTAAATACAGCACAGCTAAGTGAGTTCTGGTATAATATGTACTATGACAAGTCAAAAACTGGTCACCTTGTTTGCAAGCTGCATGTGTAACAGGCAGGTTTAGAATTATTTTGGACATTTTGTGTACCTGACTGTGACTACAGAGGGAGGGAAGTGAAGGTTACATATTCTCTTGTATTCTTATTATCTGCTCTTATTCACATGTATTTAATTTCCTACTTAGTCAATTTTAAAGTTTAAGACTAACAGTACAAAATAAAAAGTCAACAAATGATTTCTGGTTTATTTTTTCAGGAAAAAGATAATGAAAGTCAACTGATCCTTTGGTGAAATTTACTAGATATCCAGCTATATTAAGGCAAGTTAAAAATAAGCCCCAACATTACAAAATATAACATTTAGAGTAATTAACGTTTAAGGGATCAATAATGTAAAAGCAATGTAAAAATTCTTCACTCTAATTATTATTTTCACATAAGAAATGATTTAACAACTTATTCCATCACTAAATGATGACGTGAGATTATTGAACTTATTAACCGTGATCATATATCAAGAAAAGGGCAAACAAATATAGCTAAAATCTGTTTTGGACATGAGAGTACCGTCAGTTGTGGTTACTTTCAGAGTCTGAAGCACTGACGCCCTAAAGGAATAATCTGCAGGACTGATAGAAAAGAACTCTGTTCTTACTTATGTCCTACTACTGGAGGTTGGTAATGTCTGTATGTGCAAAGAACCTGCCCTCTGTCTGTGTTATCCAGTCATCTTGTTATTTTGTTATGTAAGAGTTATTGGCATTCATGCAGTGATTTGTATTGCCCAGTCATAAACACCACAGGGTCATCAGTTTATAAAAACATAGTGACCATCTTACGCTCTGTGTCATCTCTCCACTTTGTGCTGTTTGTGTCATTAACTGCTGGGGTGTTTGTTTGAGCAAGGATGTGCACAAAGAAGGGAAGATGACGTGTGTACATGTGTTAAATTCTTAGAAAATCAGATGTAATAGGGCCTTCCTGTGAAGTTGGGTGGAGGTGTGGGCGTTTTCATTTCTTCATTAAAACTTAACCAAGAATACAGTGTTCTTTATCTCTGATTTCCAAGAATGTTCTTGATAATGTCGCTCCCACTTGTTGTTACTCTCCAGCTTGCTTATACACCTCTGCATTTGCTGTCTAGTTGAGTGGGAGGAGACACCAGGTTCAGGTATTTTGTTTGTAAACTGTAAGGGACAGTTATTGAATGATTGCTTTTAACCAGGAGCGTGCAGCCTTGACCAAGAGGCCCTTGCAGACTTCTTAACAAAAACGGTCTTAAAGTATGAAGGATGACCACTGGAGCTGAGCCCACTCCTCTTTCCATACAAGTGCTTATGTAAGTGTATGTCAACAAGGAAGGCAATATTGCAGGCCTGAGGGTTATTATGTAATTTTATACACACCGGTCAACAGAACGTGAAGCACCAGAGCAACAATTATGACACCAGAGAGGCAAACACCAACAGGTACAATGACCCAGGTAAGGTCCCAAGAGGATTGCCTGGACATGACTAGTATGACCTGCGGTGATTCATCTGTGGAGACAATTTATCATGTTTAAACTACACTGTAAAATACAGCATGTCCAAAGTAGGCATGGCAACACATGGTTAATCATATGTTCAACATAGAAACATTTGAATAAACTAAGTAAAAGCATGTGTATCAGATGGACGGCTGACATTTAGCCGAATTACAATCCATAGTCATCAAATTGGTAGTAAAACAGACAAAAATACAAAAAACTAATGAGAGAGTCAACAAATCATCCTCATAGAATGATTAAACAACTGACTGCTTTTTTTGTCAGCATAATTCCATAAATACTGAAGTATATAAGAAAGCTTAGCTTAACATGGATAGTGGAACAGCTTATGTACACAAAAAACAAATCAAGTAAAACATGTTAACTAGTGAGCTTTAAAGGTGCGAGGAAGCTAGATGGATTTTTATTACCTTAGGACTTAGCCATGCTAGCTTCTGTTGTCAGTCTTTATGCCAAGCTCATCTAACTGGCTACTGGTTACACAATGTACTGACAAACATTAACATGACACTGATTCTCTCGTCTCGGTAGACTCAGTAAGAAACCCCCTGAGCTTAGTTCCCATATTTGGAAACTTTCTTAACAAAAGATGTCTTCTAGTGGTAATGAAATGTTCCTCTGGTCATAACATGTTTGAAAGATGACGCCACTAGCATGCATTGGTTTCTTAATTATCTGTAAAGAACTTGGAGCTCCTTGATCTTCAGAGAGTAATGGTTTCATTCATCATTGTACACAGATGCCAGGGAAGAGAATCCTTTTATTTCACGAAATGATGCCAAGAAACCACTTAAGGCAAAGCTCAGAGGCTCATATGTTTGTGATTACGCAGTTAGAAACTGTGTAACAGTGATAGACTGTCTGCTACTGCTTTGAATCACGTTCAGAAAGAAAAAGTACCATAAAACGTTTACATTTAAGATGCCTTGGTTAATGAATTTTTAAAGTTATGGGAAGAACAATAAATAGTTGGGATTAGAGCTGAAATAATTCCGCAAGTAGCTCAATTACTAAAACTACTTGATGCAAATTCTTTACACTGAATCCTTGGTTAATCCATATGAATGTAAGACAGAAAAGGTAAAGGGGGCAAAGTGGCCCAAAAAACAAACACAAAACATACTTACCACATTGCTTAAGACAGTAAATGACTGTGGCAGCATACTTCACATCAGTCCTCTTCACCTATCAAAATACAATCATTCACAGTCATTGTCTGTCTGAAGAGAAGGGAACAGCTTTCCTCAAAACATACCCTAGCTGCACAAACATACCTGAAGACAAGAGTTGCATAGTTCCTCTTCCAAGTTTAAGTCAACAGCTTTATCTTTCTCCTGAGAAGCAGAGAAAAACACAGCAAACCTTTAGGAGGCTCTCATTGTGGTAGACATTCTGGGTTGTTTTACCTGTCTCTTTTACGTGCTAATAATCATGCTGCTGTACAAAAGTAACTGAGAAGGAAGATTGCTGATTGATGAAGCATTACTGTTAAATGTCAGAGTAGAAACTAATTCCTTGCAAGGACAATACAGGAAAACTTAAACTTGTTAAGTATTTTATGTGGCGGATGATATCTATTCCAACATATTTTTGAGGGTGTTATTAATTTTAACTACGTTGTTATTGCATACAATTACTGGAGGATAAACTTAAGATAAAATATGTTGGCTCTGAGCAACACAAAGAAAATATAAAACATAGAGCAACCAGATACAGGAGAAGCTCCAGGGCTATAATTGCGACATGTTCTAGCAGCCCTTAAAATGAAGGCTGATGCGGGGCACAAGGTCAGTGAAAGGTTTGATGATATGAAAGCACTGAGGTATGGTTTGGATTAATGCCTAGTGCACACAACACTTCCTTTCAAATCTTTACTGCTTTAAAAAACATGTGGGACAACGCATCTATAATCCCATAACGTAAGAGGAGCATTTGGCCAGACAATCTGTTTTGAATAACCTTAAATCAGAAGAGTCATCACGATTGTCTGAAGGAAAGAACCATCCCAAAATCTTGCCAATAATCTTCTTGTGGTTGGTCACCTTTGACTGATTTGAGTGATGTGTTTTTTGACAGTTCTCTCCACCGCCATCATTAAACAACACATTTTTTTAAAAAGAACATCTTTTGGAAACTGCTCTGTTGGCACTTCCATAAATTCACAGCAAGTGTGTTATACCTACCACATGCAATAAGCGTGTATCGGTAATCTGGCAGACTGAAGACTCTCCAGACTTTTCACACAGCCCCACAGAAAACGTTGCAGTTGTCTGTGACAACAACTTTGCATCTTCATGACCTTGTCTTCTTGTAACAACCACCTCCCATGCTGGAACACATTGCATTACTGATTAATTAAAACTTAACATTGCTTCATGTCTGTCACCATCTTTATAATAAAATCCAAATATAGCTCTGAAATGACTCTCAGATTGATTTACTGATGTATAATTGACATTGCAGTGTGAGATATAGATGATACTTTTGTTGTGATTAGCTTGCCTAGTTAACAGAAAGTGATACCTGGCAATCTTGTATCAGCAAAGGGGCACCTGGTCCAGGACTGTGATCCTGCAGTAAACTGAGGAGAACAAAACAAGTTTATTATGAAGTGCTCTTTATGGAACATATAAAGCTCATAAAGGGCACCGTTTCACCAGCGCTGTAAATCAGTGCACATATAATCAAAACTACAGATAAAAATAGTTACAGTACTTCCGCTTAATGGTTTGGTTACCAGTTAACTCTCACTGCTGAAATAAAATGGAACAGGCAAGGATATGTGCACACAGCTTCCCCTTTCTCTCTAAGTATTTACCATAAAAAATCGTGCAATGCATATACATAGCAATTCAATGGCTTAGCACAGGAAATGCTAATATCAGAAGTCCTAAACTGAGGAATATATTTGACACTCTATCTATCACCAAAAGTTAGCATAAGATTGCATTCGTGTTAAAGGAAAAATGTCTCTTTGCCATAAAGTGTATCATTATTTTCTTTGGAGTTAAAGAACACCTTTATCAAGCACTGAAATGACAGGAAAAATTCATGAAAAATGTGATTATATTTATCTCTGTATAGTGGATATAGAGCCAGTTGGATTAGCTCATTGGTTAATTGGAACAAGCTAGACAGTAAGCTAGTGGTACATTCCTACCTGCCCTACAAACAGTTCTCTTAGGTTAGCTTAGCACAAAACTAGTTGGTCTGGCTCTGCCATAAGGTAACTAAATCCTTTTAGCAGCAACTCTAAAGCTGCAGATCAGAAGAGACTCAAGTAAGTCAAGTCAGGCCAAGAAATATTTAGAAATATAAAATGGCAACAAGTTGTCAGGATAAAATGTGGGTAATTTACATGACAGTATATGGGGGGGATAATTTGCCAATAAATAGCATAAATGTTGAAGACAGAACCAACAATAACTTGATTTATGTCAACTAAGAAGCCTGAGAGAGGGGACTATGCAACTATTACCTTCATGCACAGTTGAGGGTGTGGATCCACTTGAGCAAATGTAATCTGAGAAGCAGACAGTGATTCAACAGTTACTGATGACAGTCTTAATACACAGAGCAGAGTTTTGTGGAAATTCTCAGTTTATAGTTAAGATCCGGCTGACTAAGCTATGCTACTTATGTTTTGGTTTTTTAGGTTGGGCTGGTTCAGCTTACTCTGCGTCACTGGCTATTAATATGGTAACAGCGAATTCCCTCCTCGAGTGACACAGCCAGTGTTGGATTTAATCAGTGACAACTTCAGGTTAAAATGTGATATCTGTCTCCTATCAATGCAACAACAGAACAATTTAGCCCTTAATCCCATTATTCCCCATGACTCACACTGCATCACTGTGGTTTTGTGCTGCATCAAGCACAGCTTAATATATAAAAGCTTCAACAAGGAGTAATAACTCACTTTTAATCATTCAAAATAAATATTTGAAGCTGCCCGCATAAATGCTACATAACACAGTTTGCAAAGTAGACACTTTTCTTTGATATCATCTGCACTCACTCGGCACTCAAAAAAAGTTTCTAACAAAAAATAACGCCTGCTGTCATCATATTTTCTTTCCTTTCATATAAAGTTATCTCAGTCATTAAAGAAGACAAGGGAAGGATGATTTAATACTGTTCTTGTTGTGTAAACACCATGAGCCATGATCACATCTGTCAGTCAGAAGACATTTTCCCTAAAATAAAGATCAAGACATGTTCAAATCAAAACTCCTCAACTTGTGTTGTATCAGTTTTAATGGTCTGTGACTAATCCATGAGACACAAGATAAGCTGTTTGCTGAAAATAATCTGGATCCGGTCGGTCATGTGTGTGTGGTTTCTGGCATGTCTGCTATGTGTATAATCTTGTTCATTGTTGGCTCACCTGTACACCAATGTCAGGTCATTTGTTACCACAACAAAAGGCCAGAAACCTTGTAAAAGCAACACAACTCCTGCCTCAACATGTGGAGAACTTGTACCTTCTCTCTGCTAACATTCTGGGAGGCGTCAGGCAGATCCACACAGTTGCCGTCCTCCCTTTTCTGACACAGCGCAACCACAGCAGTAATCGGGCAGATGGGCTCCCATGATAGCGTCCCCTCCAGCGGGTTGAAGGCAATTTCAAACCACAGTTCCTCAACACCTGCAGACAAGTGAGGTCACAATCTTTTTAGATGATATGGTATCAGATTAAAATACCACAGTGCACACTCAGTTTACTGCATGGGCTGTAAAAGCAATGAAGTGACTCACGGTCTTTGAAGGGGCAGACCTGGACTCTGGGAGCATCCACCACAGTTGACCACCCCTGTGAGGAGTTTGTTAATAAGTATCAGAGGTTCAACAAAGGTCTTACTTGTAGGTGCTTACAACCAAAAAAGTCAATGGTAACCTTACCTCGATGCAGAGGCAGGGCAAAGGTCGGGAGTACGGGAGGGTGATACTCTTCACAGGTTCCTCCTTTCTGATCTGAAAGGTAAACAAAGCTTGTAGCATCCATATATCTTTCTTTGGCATGTTGGTATTTATGATATTTATGAGTGTGTGTTTTTGGGCTGGTGTTAGGGTTAGGCAATTTTTTATTATTTCTGAGTCAAACTGCTTTTTTTCCCACTGGCAGAGCACGAGCCAGCTGTGAGAGTTTTCCACTTTCAATTTGAGAAAGTCAGCGAGTAAGTAGATTTATTATTTTATTTCAAATAGCAAGAAAATGGCCCACTGACTCATTAACTGGTCAGAGGGAGGAAAGGTTTCACAAGTTATCACAAGTTAACGATAAACCACATCAGAGACAGGATTTCTGGCATGCACAATGTTCATCCATCCATTATCTTTACCTAAAAGATGATTTTAGGTCGCAGGGCAGTGTGAGTGAGAGCACACCTTACACAGGCCACCAACTGACTGGTTACTGAGGGTCTCCATTCCAACAAACCTGCAAGTCCCTGGTCCCTTTTAATGTGGTGCTTATACTGTTTTAACTTTTTCTTAAGTGAAATTGTTACACATTGGCAGAATCTCTAGAGTGGCAGCCAAATTTTGATGACAAAAATGTGTAGTATCCCTTTACTGAGTGAAGTACACTTCCGTATTTTGCAAACAGTCATTCTGATTCCCAGTGTCCTATAGATGGAGAGACTAACCAGTGAATATGCCCCAGTGCCACTGCAGATAAAATCCTTGTGGCACAGACGGAGCAGGTAGTCTTGATCTTCCAGCATGTCCGACACACTGACAGTCAGCTCCTTCCTCTGTGGATTTACATCATATGAAAGCCTCCCAGCTGAAAGACACATGTCAGAGTGAGATTCCATCGCAGTCATAAATACATGTAAAGGCATACATTAGGCAGCCCAAACTATGGGCTAGGGCCCCTCGGGGAGAGATCTTCTGAGGACCACCTCAGATATAATCATGAATTGCCTTGCAGAGTGAAAACTGTGTACGTACTGATGCATTCAGGGACATGTCTTTTTAAATCTTCACTTCTGCAGTCTGTTGAGAGAAGTAACAATGTTTAAACGAGTGATTCAAGGGCCAAAAAGAAAAAAAGTTGAGCATCTTCCCACCTGCACACGTAACAAACACACGCGCACGCACTCATGTCTATCTTAATCACTCCTTACAAATTCTAGGGGTGTACTCATCAAAAAGGTTACATTTTCCAGATTCAACCAGAAAACCTAATGACAGCCTTCAAGACAAAGTGACACACTCACAGGCGTGAGTTACTTTTACATAATATCCAACTACAATGGTTTTTCCCTTATGAATCATTCACCTTTATTCTAGCATAACTGTTGGTTAGGTGTTTCTAGTGTTACCTGTTCCTTGGTTTCAAGGAAAATAACCAAACCATTGCAGATACTTAAGTTACTACTTGTTCTTCGTCACTGTCCCGTGTATGTGCGTGCATATTCACGCAAACATGCGTGTTCTTACCTGGAGCCTTATAAGAGCCTGTCCAAGTCACGCCACAGTAGCTTGGCACAGTTTTCACTGTTACTTTGACATGTTGGCTCGGAAAGACAACAGTGCAATCGTTCTCAACTTCCACCTTTGGCAAAAGAACAAATAAAACCACACAAGCTGTCACATGCTTGTCACAGTTGAGAACTTTTGTCATGGCAAATGGCATACACAAATACAAATAAAGTATTAACTGAAAGTAATTTTATGCTACACAAACCAGTCAGTAATGCTGTTCAAAAACTTTTGTTGCCAACTGATGCGAAGGTTGCTACATTGTCATAATATCTTTATGAACTTTTTACTTTTAGCAATGTTTTTTAACCTCTTAAAATCTCATTTACTGCGTTTGCCTATTTAGAGTTCAGGTGAGACATGAAACAGGACTAACATATAAATTCTGCCTCTGGAGAGAAAAAATATGAAAATTAGTAAAGAGGAGAGACATGAAATGGGAAGATGGGAGAAAACAGTCCCATTCAACTTGATTTTCACATCCAAAACAATAGACAGGTGATTTTTTTTCTATCAAATTAGAGTTGGTGATCGCTGGAACAATGAAAAGGCAAAATTAAGATGGTTTTGCTGTGTTTTTTTGTTTCTACCATATTTATAATAAGTACACTTCATGATGAGCTAACAGGGCAATTAAGTGAGACAGAGCGGTCTTGGGCTAACTGGCCAGCATGCTAACTTATCTCTGCTGCATGATACATCTTTGACATGAATTGAGGATTATTACTTTTTTTACATTTTGTTCGGAATAAAAATTCCTGCTTTGAATGATTTACTCAGAAATTCTGGCTGTGTGGTAAACACTGCTCATTCAACAGTACCTGAAGTCCTGACATTCTTTCCCTGGATGTTTTTGTGAAGCTAAGGATTTGGCAGCTGGTCATCATCCCAGCGACTTCGGTGCAGATAGACACACCATGAATTGGCTCTGGGGAGAAAATTATATTAAGTCAGAGGCCAGGAGACAGCAGAAGACAGAAAGCACAGTTATTTAACAGTTAAATGACAGTAACCACTAACCAGTCTATTAACCATTAAAAAGTAGTAATACATTTCAGTGTGAGCCAGTCAGTATTCGTATATACAGCAAAAAACAGTGTGTGTCACTTTTTGCTTGAATGAACTTAATACTCAAACACGGTGAAAGGGTTTTCCCCTTTCCAGCCCAGACGGTGCGGAAGTCCATAAAGGTCATCTTGACTAAAGTGTGCCGCACATGTGGACAGTTGTGCCTGCGGTTGTGCTCTGACCTACACCTTATCAGATCATACATTTCATGTGTGGAATCAGGAACAAAAACATCACTTTACATATACACAATGAGAAAACAGAAGTTCAAGCATAGAAAATGTTTAATTTAATGAACGAGACTTCCTTTGGTGCTTATCTGCACATTACGGTGAGAACAAGTCTTGAAGTATGACCAGTCGCATGTTGCTTTGACCATGAGTGACATTTAAAACTTCCTCATCATGACAAAGCTGAATAAGGTTAGTCACAATTTCCATGAGTGGACATGAAGACTGTGTAGACAATAGGCAGCCACTGATTGCTAAGGCTTTGTTTAGATACCTCTAAATTAGGGGCCCCAAAATGTATTCATTTCACTGTTCCCAGATAAGATCTGCAAAATATGGTAGGGATGTGCATTGTTACCACAAAATTTTTCTTATTTTTCTACCACTAGACAGTGTTGGGCAAAGTGTTTTACCATTAACCTTAAAATAAGTTAATCACTGTATATTGCAAACTGAAAGGAGAAATTTCTTGCATTCTTTCATCACTGCTCCAACAAAGAGTAAGAACCAGTATCAAAATTAGCTTAATTGGCCAAATATGTGTATATTTTCAGGAGAGAGAGTAGGGTTAGGGGGCAGGCACCATGCAGCACCCAAGGATCAGCTCCAGATCTGAACCAGCGTCTTTGTCAAAGGCCAGGGCCATTCACCTGTGGCCAGTGCCATGGAAGTATGAGAGTCTGTACACAAGTCAACCGTACTGTATGTAACAGCAGTGCAAGTAGTGCAAATAAATAAAGAGCAATAATAAATAAATAATAATTACTGAGTAAGTATGTATACACGGCATGGATTGATTATGTATATTATATGCACAATATGTATAACGTGTAGTGTGCAGGATGTGTATCCAAAAAACAGTGTATGATGATATGTGCATAATTAAAAAGGAGTGTTTGAGATGAGAGTATAGCCTGACATGGCAGTCAGTGGATGACACGGTTGAATGGTTGCCGAACGTGCCGCACAGCTGCAACTGCTTATCTGATTCTGGCCAAGGATCTTTGTTGCTTGTCTTACTCCAGTCTTTCCCCCTCTGTCCAGTAAAAATAGGTAAAAGTTCTTCCTCATCAGTCCCAAATATGAAAATTCTAAAAAAAGGCACCTTTAAACATCTCCAGTTCCACCACAAACTTGTTTAATAAGTAGCCAGTTCTAACTTTAGAGGCATTTACTCATCTTGATTAGCTAACTAAACAAAATACAGCTGATTCCTGGATGATCAGTTTCTAAAGCCAGGCAAAACATTTGCATTAGAGCTTGAAGTGACCACGTGGGGCATTTCTCCTCTTCCGCCTTCCCAAGCCTACAGCTCTGTTACTTAATTTCAGATTTTAATCCCTTGCACTACACTGAGTTGAGAAAAGTAATCACATTACTATGACGTGTTACGAGGCAATGTGTTTCAAAGTAAGGAAAGTGTGTTTCAAGTCATGACATTAACGTACCAGAAAGCTGTATCTGGGTTTTGATGCGGAGGTGTAGTGAGCACTTCTGCTTCCCCTCACACCTCATCACCGTGGAGAGGCTGACGTTATGGAACACAGTGGAGGTGCTGAGACCATCGACAGGGTTCTGACACGGAGGAGGAAACATATCTGCACACGACAGGGCCAGAAACAGTAAAAATACATGTAACACATTTTTCAAAGAGCATATGGATAGCACTGATGATAACGCTTTTTCTTGTCACAGAAAAGTCACTGAAGTCCAACCAAAGACGGGCAAATATCTTCATTGTGTTCCACAAGATTTTTTCTGTTAGTCTCTCAGTGAATACATATGTGTTCAAGGTCATGGTGACTCATAACACCGGGTCTGTGCTTTTAATGTCAACTGTGCAGAAAAATATGCAAGCCTCTATTACTTGTGCCAAAAAATGAAACACTTTGGAACACACTGGCGTTTCTTAATTTCTCCATAACTGTGTGTTGTGCAAAGCAAAGTGACTCCTCTTTATTGCTTTATTCATCAGCTGCTTTATATGTTTTTATATGTTTGTTGGTTTAAGTTGACACCTGCCAGAGATACACTGCACACCTGGGTTAGAATGATTTTATCATGTATCTATTACATGTTTTAACGTTTCTCATACCTTATGACAGGTGTGGCACTCTGCTTTCATGAGCCTCATGAGATGTTTTTGTTGCGGTCTATCATCTTTTTTTAACACCACAATACTAAACACCAATTACAGTTTCTGTGGCAACACAACAGTGAAATACAAACTCATCATACGAACATGGACTATATAGTCTCTTGGCAGCAACACACATTATGTTGTGTAAGATCATGTCTTGTGTGCATGCATGACTGTAGATGTGATGTAGCAACCCATGCAGCGTCTATACTCACAATCCGGCTTGGTCCTGCAGTGAAGGCCCTGCAAGGAGAGCAGAGAAGAAAACGGGCGTTAAAGGGGTGCAGGCTGGAAATTTGTTCCGTAATTCTTTTTTAATAGGAGCTGCAATAACAGTGTTATTCTTAACAAAGAGAACAAAGGTAGCAGCCCTGCAGACTGCAGACGAGGGAATTCCCAGGCAGTGAGGAGCTTTATACATCCTCATTGCTTTCAGGTAAACCCAACCAGTTTGTTTTCTTGCTGCAGCAGGCAGTCAACTATAAAAATTAAATCTGTATATCAATTAGAAAAAACAACTTGTTTTGGGCTTTAAGTAGGCATTTGCAACAAGAGTCTGTACTAAATCTATAACAACAACAATGTTATAGACAATGATGCCAAACATGCAGCAGTGTGAATCATAAAGCTCAGATAGTTAATAAGCCTGGGCTCATGTCCAAATCTTTGTTAATCACACACTCTGGTTTAATCATCAGCCAGGGAATATACTCCGTGAAAACTATTCCAGATATTTACATGTGCTACAATTACTCCACCCAGGTATGAGTGACAGCGCAGGAGTACATTTTACTTGTTGGACCTGGGGAAAGTCATTCATCACTGAATGCTTGATGTAAAAATTCAAAGCTGTCCTTTGCTTTAACTGGTGCATTTTCAGACATATTCATCATTTAGTTTGAAGACCAAACAGTTTTCAGTATCCAAATCAGTGTATGAGGTAATTCATATTGCCTCAGAGGTATTAATGACGTTTGGAAAAACACCTCAAGTCTTCAGAGTTCATAAGTCAGTTCAGGTCAGCGAGAGAAAGCACTTATTGAAATATTCCGATCCTTTAACATATGAGATGAGATATTCCTTTATTAGTCCCACAATGGAGAACTTTGCAATTGGAAATTTACTGAAATATGTAAGAACTATTAGCAACCTTTGTTTAAACTGCTCTTTGTCAGTTTTTTTTTTTACAAATATTTATATATTTATACATCTCTAAAAACAAAATATTCCTGTTTTCAGCTTTGTGATGATGCATTTTCAAGCTAACCTGAGAGAGATTTTATAGACTTGATTTAAGCAAAATTCTTTTACCCAATAAGGAACTATGAAATGAAAGATGCGTGATTACATTTGACGAGAAGGACGTAAATCACTGTAATCAGTAAAATAATTAGTGACTTAAGTCGCAAAAGAAATACAGGTAGCTGAGTAAAGAATAAAATATTTGCGATTGAAATGTACTTAAATATAAGTATGAACCTGCATTAATTAAATAAAAGTACCTCAAATGTGTATTTACATATAGTACATAAGTAAAAGTACTTAATTATTGTTCACCACTGCTGGGAGAGGAAGTAAATATGCAAATTACATAAGTGTCACATGTCCTCTCCCATCTAGAATTGCAGCTGTTTGGTTTATTCCTTAATCTCAGGCTTAATTATAAAATAAAGTTAAACAATATATGGGATTAGAAAATGCTGTAACCCTCAAGGACTAGACCTCAGGGACTAAAACATAAGCCCTGTAGCAGATGCTTTCTCAGCATGCATGCTTGCACGTATGCCCACCTTTGGTGTTTCCTTGTACAGTCACCAGTGAGTCATAAAGTGTCAGGAATACACTATACAACAGTGGATAAGAGTACACTCATAGTAAGTTAACTGCTTAGTGCTTGAATGCTTGAAGAGTCTTCAAGGAAATACACACTGATTGTTTTGCCAAAGTGCTGAGTCCTTCAGAAATGTTTACAAGAATAAGTAATATTATTAGTCATAGTAGTGCAACAACCATATTCAGACAATCTCTGGGTGTATATTTCAGAGGTTTTGGTTGTAATTTTCTTGAGAATGCAGATTTACCTGAGAACAGCTGGTGCCACATTTCTCTATCCTCTCCAGTCCTGTGCTTCTTGCTGCAGCTCCATTCAGACCCATGCAACACTGAGACATCAGAAAGGCAACCAACAGGATCATTTTTACCAGCGAGCAGAACAAGGGACAAAGGCTTCTTCTGTTGATCTGCTTCTTCTTCAGCTCTTGATATCTGTGACTTCTTCCTCTTTTCCCCCGATCAGGCTGAGGGACAGGTTCAGATGAGGGTCAGCTAGGAGACTACCTGGTCTGGGCAGATAGTCAGATGGGGAGGAGGCTTTCCTCTTGGCTCTGTCCTGCACTTGATAGTAGTGTGTGTTCTGGGGAAGAGCCAAACACACAAAGTGAAACACAGGCAGCCCAAAAGTGTGGATTTAAATATACCTCAGTGGTGGGGGCGGGGTTTGCAGACTATAATCATCACTTGTTAAAAAAAAAAAAAAAACATGAAGACTTTCTTCTTTAACAACACTTCAAAAAACGTTTATGTGTAATGTTACAGCCATATAAGGTAAAAAACACATCATCTGACCTTCCAAACTCTGAAAGTTCCATTTGACACTTTGACATTAACAGTGCAGGCAATAAACCTGTGACTTTGTTCCTGGAAAAGAAAACTCCTTTCACAACCCTAACCCTAACCCTAAAGTCATACTGATTCATTCAGAAAACAAAACGTGCCTTTTCCTGACAGAAAACCCTCGACATTTCAAGGAAGTACAGCAAACCTACTACTAAATCCCATTAAATACAGTTCAAACTGTCAAATCAAAGAAGGAGACGTCTGAGACGTCTGTGGCTGCAAGTCGATACAAACATGATGTGTATTATGTTCTGCTCTCACTCTACAACCTCTTCCAAAGCCACAGGGCATGTCAAGAGCGTCGCATGCAAAAACATAATTGCTGGTGGAATTTTGAGATTCGGAAGAAGAGCAGGGTTGGGTGTTCATGGGTGTTCATGTTTCTCAATAATTGGTTCATACTGTCAGCAAAGAATAGAATTGCCTACACTCAAGGCTTTAGTCAGTCATGATAGTTGCCCTGATAACACCCAAATAACCACACAAGGAAAACTTCCTCTTGGATTTTGCCTCAACTGTATGCCGTAACAAGGACAACACACGGTGGTGTTAAAATTAACTGGAGGGACCATTTTAGTCTGTAAAATTTAAGGCTTTAAGAGAAGTTTGAGCTTGTATGGAGAAACGTTTGGGCATTCAGTTCCTTATTTATACATTAAAAAATAGACTAGCACCATTAGTGTTTATGCAGAATTTGTGTTTGAGGCAAGGTCCAATATTACCTCTGCTTTCAGCTTTTCATCAACTCAAAGAGGAAATAACTGCCTCTTCAGGCTGCTTAGTGCTCCACTATGTTTACAGTTAGGATGTCTGCTGTTTGGTGCTAAGTAGGCACTGTACAAGGAGTTGTCTGATTGCATCTGGTTTTAGCTAAGAACAAACATTATGAGCACAGTGGTTAGAGCAAAGCTGCAACTCTGGGGGCGATGTATCAGCAAAAACTGCGGTTCCTCAAACGGCCACTAGTGGCTAATACCAAAAGCAAGTCAACTCCCAGTGAACACCTATTAAAACGCTCAACTTTGCAGCAGAGGTAAAAATGTCAACAGCATGGTACAAAACTACGTAATACAAGGTCCATGGTCACGACTACATTCTTACATTCTTTCTTCATTGTGTCATCTCGAGATAACATAATAATAACCATCTCTTTATCACGGGATGATGGCTGGTTATCTCGTAATAACTTTACCAAGAGATGGCAAAACACGTGTTAATTTATCCTGATGAGTTATGAGAACATGATGGATTAGTGATCATTTCTTTTTGGTTCATCACTAGAAGAAACCTTTTTCACATTATACAAAGCTCTTGACTTATTGTCATTATTAAAGAAAATTATTAAGAATAATTATTCAGTGTCTTTGAACAATAGCAGCATTTACTGCTCATGCTTTATTCATTTTTTAAAAATGCATCAGCACCCTTGTAATACTACTGAGTAACATGCAGCACTGAGGCACAAACATTCCTCAAATTTCCCATGATTTTGTAACTAGACATGTGTCAGGATGGCTTGTACAGCCAGAGGCAGAATGTGCTGCTACACAGAGGAGACGCGCACACACAAAAAGGAAAAACTTCAAGAAATGTTGAAAGCAACTGCATACCATTCTAATGCCGGGAAAGGGATGAGGAAGGCATTTATCATATACTGAAGCCAGGTAATTTAGGTTTATTGGATAGTTTTGATAAGGATTGATTAGTTACCAATAAAATGTGGGTTAACAGTGGTAAAATAGCCTTACTGATAGTGTGTGTTAACAGTGACTCCCATAGTGGCGCCAGAGCCATAGCTTCACTTCTGTTTTACTTTCAGTGGCAGCTTTTCTTATAAACGCTGTGTTGTGTAATAACATCAAAGGTTAAGACCACTATAACACTGACAACACTGTGACAACTGAATAATGCCATGCTCAGTTTAATATGAACCAAGCTTGACCCTTGCTGAACAGGAAAAAAACCCCAACAATTTAATCTTTACGCTATGTAAAAACAAAAGAGTTTCAGCACTTTAGACACAAGATACACCCTCAGAAAAATAAAATAGCACATGAACTGATGTGACCTAGTTCAACATTCTTAATAATCGACCTATTAATAGAACAGTGATAATTATCTTGCTTTGTTCATATAGTTGTGCCATCTATTGCACCAAACCTGCAGGGCATACCAACCTGCAGCACACCCATAGCCTCAACAGAGATCAAATAGGCACATGTTCAAAAGCAATGTGACAAAGAAATTCATAAGCAAACAACAGGAGCAATCAAACTTGTTTGGACCTGGCTTGTAGCCCAGTTTATGACTCCTCTGAGTTTCCTCAATGAAAGTGTCTTTTGAGATAAAACAAAATTGACATGACCAGAGGCTGGAGCGAAGATTAACCAGAGTGACTGACATGACTCTTATTGAAGTGAGGTATGACAGCCTTTGTGACTGTTTCATAAGGAAGCACAATAATAAGGTTTAAAACACTTCCACTGTAATAAAAAGAATCCTATTGTATTCAGCTCAGTCTCTGGATTATGAGTGGATTTACTCTGCCCATCTCCTTTTGTGTAATGGCTCTATCTACTGGGACTCCGTGTGTATTACAATATGGGCTGGTGTGTAGTATCAGCATTTCTTTTTTAAAGCTATACACTCTGGGGGGGGGGGGGGGGGGGGGGGGGGGGGGGGGGGGGGGGGGGGGGGGGGGGGGGGGGGGGGGGGGGGGG
>JAQNCA010000018.1:6909661-6936094 GCA_029783725.1 Acanthurus tractus
TGGCTCTATCTACTGGGACACCGTTTTTTTTAAAATTTGGGCTGGTTTTTTTTTACAGCATTTATTTTTTAAAGCAATCCACCCGCCCCCCCCCCCCCCCCCCCTTTTTTTTTTTACCTTAAGTCATTAGTGATTGCATTCTTTTACTGGAATAATCTTTTATAGCTGCTGTCTTCATGTTAATGGTTGGTTTTTGTTTGCTCTGCAGTTTTTCCCCCCCAAAAGGATAAGTGATTTTCCTGGTGAATAAAAGAAACCAAATTCCGCTGGTGACTACTGTTGCAGTGGTCTACAAAAAGGAATTTGGGCAACAAGAAATTATTCATTTTACGCACCCTTTATATGTAGTTATTTGATAAACAAACTTTTTTGTAAAGTAGGGTCAAGTATATTTAGAAAGTGGTGCCAGCATTTTTATGTTAATTTCTCAAAACGCATTCTATCTTATAGATCTTACTTTCCTCCCAACACAACAACAAGGAAAAGATAAAGAAAAGAAAGTATAAGAAAAGCAGGAATAAAGTAGAGGAAGATTTTTCAAATTACTTGTTTCCCCCCGCCGTTAGTCTAGCCTGACTGTTATACATCATACAAAAACGCCCCAAAGTCCATACTACGAGAGATGTGGCGCGCGTAATTACGCACGAGTCGAGCACCTTGGACCCATCCCTGTAATAACAAAAGATAGCGTTTTTCTGTTCAAATGTTCTGACCGACATTAGTTGAAAAAGTCACTAGAGGACACCCTTCCCAAAACTCCATCAAATACTTAAGATTTAAAAAAAAAAAAAAGTCTGAACAACTTCTTCTCCTTTGTCCATCAAAAATCTTTTTTCCACGACTCTATAACCCATTTAAACCATCATGTAGCCTGAGTCCAGTCAAGTGTTCCTTATAAAGTGTCTCTGGGATAATATAATCACTTTCTTAATGAAAATTTGACGTTACAAAGGTAGTCAATTGACCTCATTCAACGCTCTTATAAACAACGCAGAATAAAGTGCGTTGACTTAAAATAGAAATCAAAGCTTCTCACTCTTAAAGTTAAGTTGGAAAACGTCAACAGCCTGACTTACCTTCAACCTGCTGTCAGCCGCTGTAAGCCGCTCATCCGACACTGTAGGAATGATCAAAATCTCTGGTCATCTTGCACTGCAAAAAGTAGCACTCTCACTGAGTCATCCAGTAAGGAAGAGCATTGCATTCACCGCATTAAAAAAAATAAACACCTTCTCTCGTCGTAATTACGAGATAAGGTTTTTCATGTAGTAAATGCAATGCGCTTCCGTAATCCAGCCTTTTCTAAATTTTGTTTTACAGGCAATAAGTAAATCCAGTGTTTTATTAAAAAAAAGAAATCATTTTGGCTTGATCCCAGTGAAGTTGTGTGTCATCTTTAAAATAGATTCACCATGAGCTTCTGATGCGTCAGTCCTCCTGTTGCACTGTAAACTACGAATCAATTCAAATTGACCGACATCAGCAATAAAATCTTCTCCTCACTCTTATAGAAGTTTTGATACCACTTTTTGCTCTCAAATTTTCATTTACAACTGCAAAAAAAATAAAAAAATTAAAAAAAACCTGGAGAAAATACATGGAAGGAACATTTTTTGCAGTGTGCGTCCATGGATGCGTCACATGACCTGTTAATCTTCTGTGTATTTCCGCGTTCACGACGGCCGAGCTGTTATCAATGACTCCATGGGGGTGTGTAGGATTTTGCTAAAAGCATCATTGCCGTTTTCATCTCCCTCCCCACCCGCTGCGGCTGTTGTGTCCTCTCCGAATGAATGAAGCGTTAACCATCTGAGGGTCCCCTCCTCCTGCCGCTCCTCCGCCGCTGCCGCCGCTGCCGCCGCTGCCGCCGCCGCCTCTTGTTCTCCTCCGAGCCTGTCGTCGACCAGCGCGGCCGAGCTGGGGGGCAATCCAGGGAAAGGGAGCCGCGGTGCCGCGCACCGGCCGACGGACGCTCCGCCGCGACGCGCCACCAACATGCTCACCCGGGTCAAGTCCGCCGTGGCCGGGTTCATGGGTGGAATCATGGCCGGGAGCAGCTCCGGCGGAGGGGGCAACCCTGGTACCGAGCTGCCGCTGAAATTCCCGTACATGAGACCCCAGTTCCTTGGACTCTCCCCGGATGAGATCGAGTGTTCCGCGGACCACATAGCGCGGCCCATCCTCATCCTTAAGGAAACCAGGAGATTACCGTGGGCCACCGGATACGCTGAGTAAGTAAACCGACGGCAGCTGCTCCCAAAGCAGCTCTTGTTGTCTTCGAAGTGTCATTTAACGTTGTCCAAAGCATCTTTCATCCTGTGTAGGCCCAACAGCTTCCAGGTGATCATCACAACAGTCATGATTCTCAGGTTGAAACAAACAGGCAGTAAATGAAAAGCACTGACTGGCTGCACCTGTTGTGACCTGCAGGCATCTCAAACATGGCTTTGAACCCACACTGCATCATTTGCACTGCAACTCCAAGCTTTGTATCACATTTAAGTTGCATGCTGTGAGAGAAGGATCACAGCTCTAGCTGGTTTTCACGTGCAAAAGATGATTCACCTTCTACCAGCAGCATCTGGGTATTAGTGTACAACTAGGTCTATGCTGTCAGTCCTTTGATTGCATGTTAACAGCCTTTAGATACACGGAAGGAAACCAGTTCAAATGCATTTACTCTGGGCTGTCCACTTGATGCCTGTCACTGCTGTGTCTGTCACTATCTGGATCATACAGCAAAGAACCATCTGCGCTCTTGCAATCATGTCACATTGTACACAGCAGTTTGTACATGCGCTCCTCCCCAGATTTTAAAGAGGTGCTTACAGAAGCTCAGCACATTGTGGTTTGATACTGAGGAGAAGCGCAAATGATCAGAGTTGCAAGGAAATGAATATTCACTCGAATGGGAAAATGCACTTAGCTCTTTGTTTTGTTGGTGTGATGATGATGTCACAGTCATTGTGACAAGTTGACTCCCTTCAATAACTGCACACAACTGTAACAAGACATTCATAGCATACTGTACTCTGCTGACATTACTGAAGCTAATATCAACAATAAATGCAGAGCCAGTACTGAAATATAGAGACCTCATTTATAGAAGAAGGGCATGGAAAACGTATTGATGCCTTTTTTTTTTTAAAACAGCAGCTTAAAATCAATAGACATGCACATTCAAGGACAAGATATGGTTAGATTTGTTTATTACTGAATAAAATGTATGAAGAGAAGGCAGCTAAAAAGTCTGTTAGTTATTCTAAGTATAAGTATCAGTGGATCAAGTGAATCCATTTCCAGCCTTGGTAAGTATCTAAAAAAGTCACTCTTTCTCTACCCTGGTGCAAGTAATATGTGTTGTTAAGATTTTACTCAGATAAGTCACACCAAATCTTGAGTGGTTACCTACAGAGATGCAATGACTACTCGATGAAATGATTAGTTGATTGGAAGAAAATCAATAGGCATCTATTTTGATCATCTTTTAATCATCTGATAAATTTTTTAAGATGAATAACAAACATTTGCTAGTTATTGCCTCCTCAATGAAATGATTTGTGGTACCTTTTTTTTAACCATTAATGATAAAAAAAATTAAGTGTCTCTGGGATTTGGACGTTTTGTTGGAAAGAAGACAAAATTTGAAGATATCTCTTTTTTGGAACTGTGATGAGCATTTTGCACAAATTTCAAAATTTTACTGACCAAACACTGAATCATTGAATGACTAACTGCTTAGTAATCAAGAGTCTCTGAACTATCAGATAAAATGAGAGAATAAGAAAAAAAAAGCATAATCTCAGTCACTACTAGAAATGCCTCATTATTTGAAGGCTAACATACCTTTACATGTCATTTCTAAGTCTCAAAGTGCATCTCTTTGACACGCTATCAAGTAGTTTTTTTGTGAAGTGAAAGTTCCTTTAAACCTGTTCTAATTCTGAAGCCTATAAGCTAGTTTCCTCAAAGACATTTATTATAAGAACTAGCCTAAACCTCTCTTATCTCCCGCTGGATTGTAATAGAAACTTATAAAGCTATAATGAGTGGATAGGCCATTCCTCAATGCACACATCTGCAGGCACACCACTACGCAATAAATTTGAGTAATTGTTCTATGTACGAAATTAATTAGGGTGTTCACATGGATTTTGAATGATTTGTTTGTAAATCGGCTCTGTGGTCACATGTTTCTTTCTTTCTTTTTCTTTCTCTTTCTCTCTTTAACACACACTCACCACACTGTTACCCAGAGCGGGCATGAAGTGTCTCTTTGGGACCCGTGTGGTTAATGAGTTCAGCTCGTGTTAGCATTTATCTGTAATTAAAGCCTCCTGTGTTTTCATTACAGCAGCCGTTTTAGCTCTTTTTTCTACTTGGGATAAAGACAATTCAAGACATTTGAAAGTCATATAGTCAAATCTTTTGTCATGGTGCTTAATTAACACCTTCACAATTTTTTTTATTCAAGTCGTGGCTGGAAAACTGTAACAAGCATGTTTTGTTGTGTACATGGGGCTGTAGTGAGAGAAATAGTTGGTGAATAAAAAAGCTTGAACTTTTCAAAGTGTAAAATTAAGGGTTCTGTTATAGCGTGAGCCTTAATATGATGCAAACCATAAATGTTAACTAGCTGTCAATCTAGCAGTAACTTAACATGAGCCTAAAGCCTGGATGCTACTTTATCAAAGTTAGCAGCTAGGCGCTGTTATTTATTAGATCTGTGGAAGTAAATACTTAATTATCTAGATAACATATTGGTCAGTAAACACACAAGTCAGTGCACATCTTAAAAAACTTTTTTGTCTTTTGTCAGTAAACTGTTTAGTTTAAACATTAGTAAAGCCTCTTACCTCTGCCTGGCTTTCCCGAGTTGGCTAGCGAAGCAGCCGAACAGGCTCATGATTGAAAGAATGAAACTAAAAGATGAAATAAAACGAAAAGATGTTAATTTTACATTCACATTATCAAACTTGTAATACTTTGACTAATTAGCTGTATATTGCAATACAAAGCCAATGCTGTCACATTGTTTCTATGTCGTTTATGTTAAGGATCCTGACTTTTTGCAAACGGCATGTAGCTTTAGCCTTATGGTTCAAATATGTAAAATCACAAATGTAGCCATCAAATTCTTATTTAACATTTTATTCAGCTTGTAATGAGTTGAGAGGAATAATTGCCTAATCTGTAAGAGAACATTTTCAAGAAAAACATTGAGCCTAATTAGCTACTAAGATACAGCTGCTAAAATATGCCAAGAACAGTCATGTCAGTTGGTAGAACTGAAGGTGGCTGGATAGAAATGAATAGGTGGTTTTGTCTTTCTCTGCTTGTTATCAAGAACCTAGTGCTTCAAAATTGACTAAAAACCATTTCCATCTTAATTCCTGATAATTGCATATGTGACATTTCAATGTTTTGTAACTTGTAATAACATTAGAACGCCAAATTGAAGAGGATATCTAAACCCATCCAATCCTATATTCCATTCAAATTTTTCTATTTTCTTGCATGTTCAGGTCGAACTGCAATTCTGACCAAAACTCTAAAAGTGACTAAATTTAAAAAGTTACAAAAAAAAGTGAGGAAATTTGGACTTTTTTAAAAAGCTGTTAGTATTTAGCTTGCAGCCTTTTTTGCTGTTATTGTTCCTTTGTTCTGAATTAAACAGAAGCAACTATGAAATATTGAGTTTCACCAAATAATTATTTCATCCTGAGGGCCAGAATCTGTTGCTGAGGGTAGAAAAACAAAGGGGGCATTAGACGTCTGACAATAAAGGGGAAAATTAGGTTTTGTTCCTAATGGTAGGAAAGCTAATTGTTGGGAATGAAACAAAGATTTGATTGGCATGGAAATGAAATGACCGTCATTCTTCTGGCAAATGGTGAAATGAGGGCATAGTAGATGCAAGAGTACTTTCAAGCATGAACAAGCTCTCACACAGCTGCACCTACCCTATATAGAGTACCACAGACTGATTCACTATTGATTTAACCTATTAAATGCACTGCTGTCATGAAGGATGAGGATTGTTATTTTTTGCGAATAGCTTTTACATTAAAGGTTCAACATTCAAATACACATGCATTTTTCTGCACACACAATAAGGTAAAATCAGCAGGACATGATCTCACACACACACACACACACACAAAGGTCATAACATTTCTTTTTGTTGACAGCAGATTACATGGAACAGACAAAGGCTTCCTGGATTTGTGCATATCAGCAAGCTCGATAGTGGTCGATGCGTCAGAGTGCTTTATAACCATAATAACTCAGAGGGCACTTTCTGTTGTAATTATGGGTGTAGTGGTAATGTATTAGCTTTGAAAGCAGAGCTGAGTAATCGCAGTAAAGACCAGCCCTCTGGACATGGCCTTTATGCTGTGAGAGCATTCTGAATAACATGTGACAAAAGTAACACCAGGTTTTACGCAGGAACCCCCTCGAAACCAATCAACCTAGCATGGCAACCAGTTCCTATTATCATATTTTGCTTTATGAGTAGCATAGTTGTAACAAATACTCCATCAAATGTGGCCGTTGCTCTTCCCAGGTTCTTGACTGCTGCAGCCAATCATTTTATAAAGATGTAAAGTGTGCAAGTATGTATATCAAAGGTTGAGGAGTGCTATACAAAATAAACATTAGCTTTTTGTAACAATCTAACCAATCCTTCAAACCCAGCAGTGGCTAATTAGCCTCAATCCAGCATTTTAATAGTATGTTTATATTTTAAAAAGATTGCACCCTTGATAATAAAGTAGACCTATCCGATTTTTCATCACCTTCCCTTCACCTCCTCCTTCTCTGAGAGTATCCGCAGGTGCAGTGGACAGCTGCACAAGGCTTTGAACACAACATCTCTCTTTCTCCAACTCACTCCATCTCTCTAAGTCTCAAAAATGCTTTATTTGTGAATATATGCATCTGAAGTCACATTTAAATGTGTAGCACGTTAATTAAATAATGTAACCATGAAAGATTTAAACAGAAAAGATCAAATATGAAGTTTGTACGGAAATATTTAGAAATGTAGTCATAAACATGCCATCAATACACGCACAAACTGTCACATTTGCTAAGTGTCTCTGTCTGTCTCTTTCTATCTAAGTTTGACAGGCATTTGAGACAGAGAACCAGGCAATGATGCTGCCTAGCAGAAAACATAGTCTGTGTCTATAAATAGGCCAATTTCTCGAACACACAGTCACAACACCCTCCGGTGATGTCTGTCTGAATTGCCAGTCTCATTGGAGCTGTCTCCACAGTCTCACTTTTTAACTATTTATCGGTCGCCCCAGTACTATAATTAGCTATTATTTAGCAGGTTTAATGAGATGTGAGATAGCCAGTAAATGATTTGGATGACCCAGTAAAGCTGAGTGCCAAAATCTGAATGCTGCAAGTTTGTACTCAGTTGTTGCTCCAGGTGGAAACAAGACTACCTAATACTTAAAACTTCATTGCTTAGCTTCCTACACCAGGACACCTGCTCTAGGCAATGGGATTACTATATATGAATAACTCATATGTTATATTATTATACTCATATTCAGTTAAATAAAACTGAACCATTCCTTTAGGGAATCAGGTTGTTATGACTCAGTCTGTTGGATGTACATGTGCACACCAAATTATATGACACTGTGAACAACAGCTGTGTAGACATTTTACTTAGAACCACAAATACCAACCACACAGTGCTGCAAGAGGAAAAAGTAAAAATATCTCTTACCTTATTATCTTACCTTATTTTAATGGCCTAGATGGAGTTCACAGGCTTAAAAGATGATAAAATCACCAAATTCATTAATTCTCTGAAGTCACTGAATGTCTATCATGGCAATTTCATGGCAATCTGTGCAGTAGTGGTTGACATAACTCAATCTCGGCCAGAGTAATGGACTTATTAACAAACAAGTTGTAAGTACCATTTCTAGAGCCATGCTGCTGGCATAGGCACAACCCAATACATTGTTTGTATAATTTATGTACCAAAAGTTTGCTGGTAGTTTGCATAAGGCTTTATACTAGTATTTGGATTATTTTGTACATGGATGTAAATTGAACATTTACATAATGATAATGAAACAGATCATTAACCAAATAAAGTATAACACATCCAAAAAATGACAAAATAATCCTGAAAAGAAGAAAGAAAGAAAGAATGAAAGAAAGAAAGAATAGAGATATGACTTTGTGCAAATACACAGTTATTGCATGGCTATTCTTAATTGTAGCTGGGTTACAGGCCCTCTTGGTAACATATTACTGTTTGTGGTCAGCCTAGTCCAATGTGGGACAAAAGATGAAAAAGACAACAAACACACAGCTTTGATTGTGTTCAAATGAAAACTAATTCACCCAGAAGCAGCTGTCCCGATGCATCAGAACACTCCCAGCAGAGAAGCTCAACAAATGAGCTCTGCTGTTTGATCTTCATCAGGAAAATGAAACAAACAAAAGCCTGCTGCTTCTCTGGGTGTACAGATAAAAACCTCAGGCTGTGGCTAGGACTAATTGTTGCGGTCCTGCAGCGAGCAGTACTAACTATGAAATACTGCAGCACTGTTTCATTCAACAGAAAGCATCTGATGTTGGCTTTCGCTCAACAGCATGTTGCAGGCCACAGCTGTTGGACTGGGAAATCACAGCAAGTGATGCATCTTTTGCTTCGAGCTAAAATTTTACTTTAAAAAAGGGATTTTGGAAGTGTGTTGCCAAATGTGATTTTTATGTAACAGGACCTCTGAATGGCTGTAGACATGCTAACAGTCAGCAGGTAAAAGCTTAAATATGAGTCAACCTGTACATCATGCTCTGGTTTCAGGGTGATTAACGCTGGCAAGAGTGCACTGAATGAAGATCAGGCATGCTGTGAGGTGGTGGTAGCAAGAAGGAGGCCAATGAGCTACTGCCCCCCGTCCACGCCCAGCAAGACCCCCACAGCTAAGAGACGCAACTCCCTGCCCAATGGAGAGAGCCTGGGCCTCCGTATGGAGCCCAGCAGGCTGGGAGAGGTAAGTAAACATTCATACACAAATACACACTCCACTGAATGTGTAAGCAAATGCACAAAGGGTATCCAGTGTACACATATAGTGCATTTTTAAAGAGTTTTGCTGGCAGGCATAGACATGCATACACAGGGAGCAGTGACTTAACAAGTGGAATCACTAGTAAACAAAGTACACGTTCACATCGAGTATAGCATATGCAAAGCTATTTATGTTCAATCTGGAGTATTGCTTGCTGTTATGTCTGTACTTAGGGCATGTATTCTGATTTAAAAACAAAAAATGTGGAGAATAATGTGTCCAGGACTGCAGCTAGCAACCATTTTGCCAATTAAGAGAAGACAAGATTAAATAAGGTAAGAAAAGATAATCCTTTATTAGTCTCACAGTGGGGGAGTTTGCATTGTAACAGCAGCAAAAGGATATAAAAAAACAGAAGAAAGAAAGCATCCGTAAAAACTATAGAAACAGCAAAAGTAACGAGCAGTTTAAAAATATTCAAAAAAAAAAGATATGTAAAGAGAAAAATATCAATTAAGGCATTATAAACAATATAAATAAGAAACAAGAGTAACTTAAATAAAAAACTAATATTTTTATCAAATAATAAATCATCATAATTATATATGATATCTTAAAACTCAGAATATGTAGCAACAAAAGGTATTGAAACCACTTTGCTGTCAAAGAGTTCAGGGACCAGAGCTGGATGGCGGTCATACAGATGGGATTGCAAACTATAGGTGTTGGTCCACAATCAAACGCTGAAATAGTTGCGGATTCATTTCCTGTCAGTGGACTAATCCATTAATGAACTATCCGTCATAGCTTGCCTTATCTCCACAGCACAGTATCAGCACTGCAGAAAGGTCTGGCTGTCCCCATTATCATCCTGTTAAAAGACAAAAAAAGCTCTGGTTTGTTTATATTTCTTACGCAACTATCATAATCGTCTTTGGGGTTGCTAGGCTCATGATGTAGCAACAGAGTCAGCCAAGGTAACACAGAGATAGTGGAAGAAAGTAGTGGTCGATAGTGGAGAAACTGACTGAAGAAGTCACCCGATGACAATGTTAAACCCTTAGTCTGCATCTGGTGAGTCAGACAAATGACTGACTAATCATATCAGCTCTAGATGTAACTTTTTTTTTTGACATTGATCTTCTTTCAGTGCCACCCCCACATATTATTATCGGTCATAAAAACAGGGAGAACTGTTCTCTTAGAAAAACAGATTGTAACAAAATACTAATCTCATGTGTTGGGAGTTTGGGAATCTGAACTCCCAGAAGTTTGGGTCCAAAACAGTTTGTTTCCACAGTAACAGCCGCTGCGATCCATGGGAAAGCCGGTGCATGAGTCTGTTAGGGAATGATTAGATCATTCCAAATGTCTTGGGACTGACAGTAATTGTGATTTACTTTATAACTCCTTGGGGAGTTTTAATGGGGCAAAATGTACATACACAAACAAAGATATCAAAAATAACAAGACAAACTTTATGCTCTGCTTCCAACAAAGGGGAAAAAAATGATCGCAGTCGGCAGAAGAAGCTTAACTTTGCTTGACTGAGAATGTGCATTCAAGGTCAGGTCATAGCAAGCAGAGTGTGTGACGGAGCAGGCCTAACAAAGGTGTGAGAAGGAGCCTACAGAGAGGAATGAAGAGAGGAGATTTGACCTCTGCAGCTCCCTCACATCACTGGTCAGGATGAGTCATGATGTCTTTTCCAGGGTCTCTTCTCCCAGAGATGACTCACATACACTGCAAATACTACAAACAGCATCACTCTTTAAGCTTCATGTTTCTTCTCTTTATCAAAATTAATTATCTTCGAAAATTTACATAAATTTATTGTGTGTATGGCATGATGAGTTGAAGTAAGATTTTTGTGCACTCTTGTCAGATTGCACACATCATTCGTAGCATTTTGTGTTATTCGTTTGTTGTCAATTCTTTATCAATACAAAGAGAAAAGGTTATTAGAATCATCTGTTCTCTTTTAATTTATATCAGTTTAAACATTATTTGATTTTAGTCCCTTGTTTTGTACTTACTGGTTTTTGTATTGTAAGGGAGTGACTTTAAATCCTGCTTTGTTTTCCACTGAAAACTGCTCCCATGTAATACAGCACGTTACTGCTAAGAACTGTGTGTTTGTTTTGGCTCTTGTGCTGGTCCAGCCTGTATTACGCAGAAATTTCTGCATTAATGTGCTTTTTTACTTTTCTGATGGCTCCTTCCCCCCTTAGGGAATACATGGATAATGTGTTCCCCCACTTTATGAATAAAGTCATAGCAAACAAAATAGTCATAACTATTAGTCATGTTGGAAATAAACCCTTCCAATTACAGAACATGAAAAAAAGACACGTTACATCTGGGTGTGCTTTAACCTTAGACAGATGCCTCCGGAGAGCCTCAAAATATTCTCGTGAGAGTGTGTTTGCTTTGTGTAGAGAAGAGCCTGAAATTGGATGCCATAAATAAGTTTGGATGGGATACTGATAAGATCCCATAATAAGAGATGATAAGAGAGAGTGATGGTATGAAACAAAATGAAAACGCTGAATTAATGTGAAGTAACAGTTCATATATTATATCCAAGAAATCTGTGTAGTGAGTTGCAGAGGGATTTACCTAAGTTAGCATGCTAACCAGCTAGCAAAGGCCTGCCCTGTCCTAAACTTAACTTCAAGTTAACTGCCTTAATCAACATCATCATAAAACACATGTCATTGAAACAAATAAACTCAACAAAACCATCTTTGTTCATCTCATCACTGTTCAAAGGATCACTAGCTGTGGTTTGGCTGAAACAAGCTCTGATTCACAGAGATGAATTACATATCCCTGCTGGTGATGACCAACCAGCTCCCTCTTCTTGGCTCTCCTGTTCCAGCTTGCCAGGTCTTTGTTGCCTCCAGAGTCAGAGTTCTGGTCAGAGCTGCTGTAAATCACTTAAGTACTGTAATCCCCCTTGTAAGACTGACCTCAGTTGGGCTTGGAGGCTGTGTTTGGTCCAAGTCTAGATGTGTTTGCTGGAAAGAACCCGAGTCTTAGTTCCAACACCTACATTGTAACATCCAACACTGATCCGTTGCTTTAAGCTCTTAGTCCAGGCAAACTGAGAGGCTAATCAGGCCAATATCTGCACAGCTAACACGGTTACAGCAGCTCCTAGCTACAGCTAAAGAGAACAGCAGCTAAGAGTACACTGAGCAGCAGTAAGGGGTTATTCTGGTGATATGTTGCCACCAATCTTTTTACACAATATCCCTTCAATAAGAGCTGCTGCTTTGTAACTATGTGCTGGTTAAGTTGCCAATTAAACAAGAAGATAAAATCTATTTTGTATATGTTCCTGCAGGACAGTGAAGGACTGGTCTTCCACTACTGGGCCTTGTTTGATGGCCACGCTGGTTCGGGTGCAGCAGTTGTCGCCTCCCGCCTGCTGCAGCACCACATCGCCTGCCAGCTCCAGGCCGTCATCGAGATCTTACGCAACCTGGCCTCCCTGCCTCCGACCGTCCTGGGCGAGGAGCCAGACAACAACCCCTACCTCCAGGGAAATACGCCAGGCCCTCACCGAGCCCTGACCCGGGCCGCTTCACTCCGCGGGGCCACAGGGGCACCCGGTTCACCCTGCAGCACCCCGCCTCCACCACGCTTCTTTATCGAGAAGAAGATCCAGCACGAGAGCCTGGTGATCGGAGCGATAGAGAACGCCTTCAAAGAAATGGTGAGAAACAAGGGCAAGGTCGTCACAAATTTTAGACCACTCATTCTGATGCCGCTTTCACACTCGATGGATTTACTTTTCCATGCATCATTACTTAACATTGTAGGATTTTGGCTGGGACTCATTCTGGCAAATGTGCTGTGGTGTTGCAGAAAAGTTTTCATTATCTTCTTGCAAGGATCAGTTGTCTGACCCTGTAATCACCCTATTATCAACTTTAGTAGCTTCTGCAGAGAGATATTTTCTCCTCTATTCTAAGTGTCACACTGTGTAAATCTCCAGCTAAGTTGTGGCATTTTAATAAGTCGTAGCAGGAAAAGCATGTCTTACCATTGAATATTGTTTTAAGTAAAAATATATAAACAATTCTAAAACTTGTGGGTGGGTCCAGTTCTCAAATGTTAGTTTTCTTTTTTAGTTGGTAATTTCCCAATGATTTAGATCATTTAGATCATTTGTTTGTTTTAACTGAAGGTCATGTATATTTATAATTTTAAAGTCATATTACTCCTTTTTCGGGGAAAAACTGGATATTTTAAGCACTTTTCCGGTCCAATTTGAATCAGTTTGATAGTCAAAAAGTTCAGGTCGATGGAAAGATTTATATCTTCGTCTTTAATGGTCCAGTCAGCCCGCCCTCGTTTAAATGTCCTCATTTAGTTTTAAAAAGATGAATATCTGCAGTTTGTCATGGTAGGTGAACTAATACTGTGATTGCTATGGAAACCCTTCGCGTTGTTTAGTTTCTCTTTAAATTCTCTCTTACTGAACCCCTTCCCACATAAAACATATTGAAATATGGGTCCCAACCTGAAGGTTGGGAGACGATGAATTGGAGACACACCACACCCCTATGCGTAATGTCAGGACCCGGTTCTCACAGCTCAACCAGTCATGTCTATTTATAAGACAGTCATTGCGTATACACATTTTAAAAATTATTGTATTTAAATTAGTTGTCTCTTATAGCTACATGATTGAAAAATGGCATCCTCTCATTATGTTTTTCTTGTTTTATATTTAAAGGAAATTAGTATCACTGGATTGTAGCATGTTTTTGACAGAAGCAAAATGTGTGTATGCAGTAAACATTTGGGTGAATACAAGGCTGATGAGGAAGTTTAGTAATTAATGGAGCGAACACACGCTAATAAACACAGATAAATACAGATAAACAAAAGCTGGCAGCAGACACTGAATTGCCTCTTGTGTTTGCTGTCATTATATGATGAATGCTGTGCTTACTCACTCTGATTTTCACACAGCGGCCACGTATTCACCAACACACCCACTTTACAGAGTGCATTCAAAGATTATTAACCTTGAGCGTCTCGTTTCACAGTTTACTTGGACATGTGGCCTTTAAGCTGGGTTATGAAATGATGAGTCCTGGCTGAATGCCACTCAGCCGTACTCATTATACTGTGGATTTCTATCACTCTGTGTAGTTCAAAGGCAGTTTGTCATATATAATTAAGTATTTTTCCTTTTAATTAAAGATATTCAGCTAAAATTTCTCTCCATTATTAAATACGTAACTACAGGGCAATCTGCTATTTTATTTTACCAAAAGCATCCAAGACCCTTTGACTGATAGAGATCTGCAGTGCACATCTTATCAAAAACAGATTCTTTTATACCATTAATGTCATTGTTTCTTGGTCATTTAGAGTCCCTTTTATCTGTCTTTTAAAATGCTTTATGAAAGCATGTCTGCACAAGCTCAAGTCTATACAATATAACCACTAGATGGCAATGGAAAACAGCCCACACAACTCCAGGAGAGTGTCTTACCAAGATTCAAAAAGGTCTCAATGAAAGCGCCTCTCAGAAGAAGCCCCTGCTATTAGTGACTCAGTGGGAAAAAAGGAGCACTCTTACACTTGTTTTGACATTCTTTGTAGATAATCACTGCATCAATTAAAGCTTAGGCCTCTGCAGAATGAGTCCCACCTGCAGGGTCCAAATAAAAAAACTCGTCAGGATCTGCAGGGTTTAGTCTTACAGAAAAAAATTGATGCAATTATATTCCTGGTGCAGACGGTTTGGAAAAGAAAGAGCATAAGAGGAGGAGTTCAAGTTACAAATACATAATTTAGCATCGTGTGCACTCAAATGTCTGATTGTAAGTTCAGTATAAAGCCTCTCAAACCTTGACATGCCAAATCAAGATACAAGCCCTCTCACGTATCACAGTCTACATTATTCATGCGAGACAAGTTGTTGTTTACTGACATGCGGCCAACAAGAGGTTCAGGTTAAAGCGATCAATAGTCTACAACCCACACATCGTCTGTTTTTGCGAAAGCTCAGATTTTCTCACTCTTATTTTTCTCTTTCTCCACCTTATGACCTCATAGTCATATTTATGAATTAAATGAGAGAAAGAAAGCCCAGACTTCTGCTTGCGTAGGCTGCTCGCAGTGTGCATTTTGACTCGACATTGACATTTTTTTAATTTTTACCGTCACACAGGGTGGATGTGGGAGGATTTTTTAAGCATTTTTTTGTTGTTGTTGTTGTCTTTTTAAGTGATGTTACTTTAAGACTCACAAAACAGTCTCTTTTGTGTCTCTTTTTCTTTCCCAGGATGCTCAGATAGAGAAGGAGAAGCAAGTCTATAATATCACAGGAGGGTGTACAGCCCTCACTGTGGTTTACCTGCTGGGCAAACTATATGTTGGGAACGCAGGTGACAGCAGGTGTGTACGCGTACGTTCCGTCCAGTCAATTAAAGGGGCTGTAAAGCAGTAACATAAAAGGAGAAAAAAAGATTTGTTAGTTTTTAGTTTTTACTCTCGCCTGAGCCAGTTTGTGACAGAACTTCTGTTCTTTTGAGTTTAAGGCTGCATGTGCACTGCTCACTTTCAACTTTCTTGTCTATGTCTGCAGGGCTATCATTATTAGAAACAACGAGATCATTCCCATGTCGACAGAGTTCACACCAGAATCAGAAAGACAGCGACTTCAGTTCCTGGTAAGATAACTTTGCCCTATGACTCATCTTAGTCTGGAAAGTGATCCGAATCCTCACAGATATATGTAAAAAGATCAGTCACACTCTGTACACATGGATGCTTCTGTCAGTTTGTCAGTTTGTCTGCATGTATACAAATATTTTTACAATGTACCCTTTTCTGTACCTTTTAGCCAGTATTGATATTTTGAAAAAACTTCAGCCAGAGCAAAGATACTGAGAAACTCTTTTGTTTGACATCAGACTATGCACTATAATTGCCTTTGCTTACATGAGGCGATATAGTAGTAACGTTAAACTTGATAACACAACTTTTGACATGTCAACACACTAATAAACAATTACTTTTTCACTGTATTAAGGATCAGTGGCGTCAGAATGCACTACATAGGTCACTACATCATCCAGCACTCTCAAAGTACAGACTACGCTACCAGCTTTAAAGGTATTGGTCAAGAACTGGTTTCTTAGTGTCTGATTGGCCAGTTTGGCTTTGAGGTTAGGGATATATTGCCACCTATAGGTTTGACTTGCTCTTGACAGCTCAGGATGGAGATTTATTTTAAAAGTACTTGCGTGGATTTGATTGTTTTGAGAATGGAGCCCCCTGGTTTGAAAAGATACTCGTGTACATGTGGACTTGGCCTTAGACAAGCAGAGAAACTGGGCTCACTGTGTGTTCACACAACAAGCAACGCAATCAGCAAGACATTTCAAGTCCATCAGTGTCCTATAGAGCTGTGCAACAGCTCAACAAGCTTGTCAGCTGAGAATAGCTGGCTGTGATTGACCTTTTTATAGACACAAACAGTAAGCAGTGAGTCATATTTCTTCATTTCCATACATCCTTTTGATTCCATGAATAAAATTCTCAAAGAAGTTTGGAGAAACTTCTGTCTCTCAGTTTGAAGCAATGAAAGGCTTGCTACTAAAATACTCTATATTTCCCGCCCAGATAAACAGATGCACTGTCTCGTATCTCTAGAAAGAGCAAAGTGGAGCCTAGCCAATGTGTTGGCATAACAACCTATTTTATCTAATCACAGATCTATTTGGTATCAGCATGTCTGTCAGAAGATAACAAGGAACTGCAATACAGAAATGCAGAGATACAGTAGAAGTCAGAAGTTTGGACACACCATCTCATTTTATGGGTTGAGTGATTATTGTTTCATACGGATTAATGCCTCACATCCTTCAAGATGGCATGCAAGGTCGATTTTTTTCTGGCACAAAATAGAAAAATGAGAATAGCCCAGGGTTTTTTATTAGATAGGTTGTTCGTCAGAGAATAATGACAAGTTGATTTTTAACTGTTAGATACAGCTGCATAAAAGAGTGAGCACTCACAAATTAACTTCTTTTGTGTTTTTCAGTGCTCTAATACGTCCTTTAACTGCTTTATTTGAGTGTTAAGGATTTTAAAGAACAGTAGACAATATCAATAAGATTTTTTTGCTCTTCGTGCATGTTTTCAGCCACGAAATTCCATTATGAGTCACACTCCTACAAATGGAGGTGACAATGGAAAAAGTGATGGGAGATTACTTCCATTTGATCTGCAAATCTGCTACACGTTTAGCCGCTTGACTGACTTAAAGACCATCATTGTCTGCCCTCCAGGGTTTTATGCAGCCTCACCTGTTAGGAAATGAGTTCACACACCTGGAATTTCCCCGGAGAGTCCAGAGGAAGGAGGTGGGCAAGAGAATGCTCTACAGAGATTTCACCATGAACGGATGGTAAGTCTTTCCCTATCTTTTTTTATTTATTCCCTCTTTTTACACAATATATCCACTGAGTGGGCAAAGACGCATGCATCCTCACAATGTGTGGCTAAGATGAATGGCCCACTTTACCTTGAATTACACCTGTGATATGAAACTAGCTGATGCTTTGAGATTGCCGACTCCAGCTCTCTCCAGCTGAATCCACCTTAAACGAAACAGTAATCTGCAAAAGATTTCATTCGACTGCTTCTCTCACTTCCTCTCCTTTCTCTACTGCTTCTTGAGCTCCTCTATACAGTGAGAGCTGGAGAGACCAGCAGAGGGCTAATGAGGGAGCAGTCTAAGCTGATATGATATAATGATACAGCAGAGATAGTCCTGCATGTGTTGTGTTATGTGGGTTAGCAAAGGCACCATGCTGTGTGGCTGTGGCTGCAGTGGAAAGCAGTAATGAGATGTCCTCTCACAGACACACACTCGCTCTCTCTGGCTGCCACACACAGATACATGCTGTGTGCATTGAGGTGTGTGATGTATGTTTCACTTTAAGACCAACCCTAAGGAGCGAGACTGTGCTACTGCATGTGCTAATGTTGTTTCTCTTCACATCCAAACAAGGAAGTAGTTTGGAGTCATTTGCCATAAAGTATTTTCTATTTTTGTTTTGATTTTTTTTTGTATCATTTGAAAAAAATCAAGTTTCGAGTTCTGGTCCTGATAACAACACAAAACTTAGTTTGATTCCTTAGCTTCAGAAATTTAACCCTGTATGAACTAGCTTAGGCTTTAATATCAGTGTTACATCTTAACACGTATTCACTCTTTAGCTGTTTGTTGCTATTTTATGTTCACCAGCTTGAAGCTAACTTAGCCTGTCTGCTGTTTGCTTTTGGGCAGGTAGCTCACAGCTTACAGTTTATCAGACTTTATTTGCTGATAACAGCTGAAAACAGATTGTTACAGCTTAAGATGACACTGATCAGAGCGTTGCGAGGGAACTAGAACATCAAAGCTGCGGGCTGTTAAAAAAACCAAAACACTGAGTAGAAAAGACGTGGAAATCAGGGCACACAAACTAAGGCTGAGTCCTCACTGCAGTGTCCCAGGTTCAGTTACAGCCCAAGGCTCTTCGCTGCTTGTCAGCCCTTACCTTTCCTGCCCCTCTCTGGCTGTCACTATCACGATTAAAGCAGAAATACCACACCACCGAAAAAAAAAAAAGGAAAAAGAGGAGCTGAAATGCAGGAGCTGAGGGGAGCTGTAGAGTTTGGAAGCTGGGTTATTTCAGGTGATACCTTGGAGGAGTTGATTATCGATACCTCGCCCCGACAGCCCCTAACACTCCATGTGAAACAGTGGGAAGATAAATAAGGGCGGCATGTGACTCACTTTTGTCTCTCTCCTTTATCAGAGGTGTTAAGTTTGACGAGTAGGGATGATTGGTTGACTGATGGATGAAGAAATTGTATCTTTACCTTTGTAGCACATAGGCACTGGTGAGAAGAGCCAGACAGAGAGAAAGTATTGCGTTTTTGTCAATAGAGTTACTTCTCTCAGTTTCAAGACAGACAAATGGGCAGAGAGACACGGACTGACAGACGGGGCAAACCCTGGTCAGATATGAAGCCGTTTGAAGTTGATATTCTCCGCTGACTGTTGACGCCAAGTCTAATCTATCCAGTTTAAGTACAACTGCACCAGCCGAGGAGTCTTTCAGTCTGACATCAAAGCTCCATTTCCAAGTGTGTTTTCAGATCCTCTGCTTCCATTTGTGCACTTTTGAACTCGTTTTTTTGTTGTTGCTTCTGTTTTCATTCGCTGCCTAAATTTTTCAGCAGCAAAAACACTTGTTATTGCACTGTGGAGAAGCACTCTTGCAATGAGACACAGGATCAAAACCTGCAAGAGGGCTGGCAGTAGCTGATTAAAAGGGGTTGAGCAAGAGCAGAAACTAATGAAAAAAATGCTCTATGCAAAAAAGACACAAACATTTTTATGGCAAACCTGTGGCATTAAAGGGAGACACAGTCCTATTTTTCCCACAGTGAGCAGTTAACTCAATAGGGAGATTATTTTTTTATAATGTCTAATGTAATTGTAATGTTTGAAATATTAACCCAAAAGATTTGATCATGGTTATGATCACATCTGCATAACAAACTGAAGTCCTGAGTTTAAAAGATGTTTGCTTTCACTTTAGGTGGTTGAACAAATGACGCTATCATGTTGCATTATGGGGAGTTTATTTTAGGACTTTTTACCTTATTAGTGACCAAAAGCTCTGCTGCACCAATTCTGACCTTTCTTTTTAAGAAGGTATATGAGCTGATATGAAGTCTCCCAGATTTTGTAAACATTAAATACTAACCCATTGAAGTAGGGAGATTATGCACAACTCAAAGCAGTCACAGTAGACTTTTTGGCCACTTGGGGGCAGCAGAGTAAGCTGTAAATGCAACATGGACAAATAATCACCTTAAACAATTTCATGTTCACTGATTAGGTACACATTAAGCAGGAAAAAAAACCCTTTCTTTTGAAGATGTCTTCTGACCACTAACTTAAATGTCAGTCAGATAATGATGTTCCTTTTACCTTAGTTTTGGTCTCCACCACTTTGAGGTAAATATCTGGCTCTTTAGTGGCTAAATGTGCCAGTGTTCACCAGCTAGTTGCTAACTTTGTCTCTCTGCATTTTGGTGCTGAGTAGCTACACCAGTGCATAGTCCTGCTGCAGCTGGGGTTAGGGTTAGGGGTTTAAGGGTTAGGGTTTAGGGTTAGAACCACCTTTTTGGCCACCTTCCATAATTTTTTTTTCATTTTTTTGTCCTTTTTTATCTTTTCTCTTTTTGTTTTTTTCTCATTTCCCTTTTTGGTTTTTTTTGCTTTTTTTAAAGTTCTTTTTAGTTCTGTTATTTGGGTTCAAGTTTTGCCTTTGTAATATATATTTATCATAAAATAAAATAAAATAAAATAAAAACCCCAAATAGGCCTTTAATGTGCACCACTGGCTACGTTTTGGCATCTTTTTGTCTTCATCAGGCCAGGTGCACATTCCCCCAAGAACACAAATCAAAATGAACGAGAGCTTCACTGTCCCTGAATTTATTCTCTCCACTGGCTCCGCCCCCCTGCTTTTTAAACTGTGCTTTTTAAATGTTCATCTTTTATTGTCAGTTTTTAATTCTTGTGTTTTTCACCTTCCCCATGTATTTAGGGTTAGAGGTTAGGACTAAAGGAAGTAGATAAGAGCAGTATAAACCAAACCATATAAACCAAAACTTCAAACCAAAAAAATTAAGCTCAAAGAAGTTCTACACTTTTCATACATAGTTTCACACAGTAATTTGAACCATCCTTAGCATAACAGAGTTGACTGATGCTGCTTTAAAGAGAATTTAAATCTATCTTATGAAAGACAAATGAGAGGATGAATGTAGTGTTTGTGTTGATATTAGCAAATGAAAATAACCCTTAGGTTTGGAAGTGATATCCTTTCCTGGATTTTGAGATGGTGGATGAGACAGAAGGGCCCAGAAATGAGTCAGTTATGTTTATATTTTTATTTGTTATAACAGTTTTGGCTCCAAAGCATCAGACCAACGGTAAGTTAGTGCCTTGCTCATGCACTGGTGGCAAAAGCTGTTGGTTATGTTATATTTGGATTGCCGATTCTCCCTGTTGACTGTGGACCTGTTGTGGGGCTAAAATGGCTACCAGGGCCAATGTGACAGAGAGAGAACTTTTAAAGTAATATAATTGATAGAGATTTCCAAGGTCTCCGTCTGCTCCTTCTGTTCCCAAGTGTATATCATTCCAGTGAGAATATATGTGTCAGGGAGAAAGAAAAGATTCATTTACTGTCTTGGTCTGCTTCTCTTTTCTATCCTCAAACACAGGGCATACAAGACCATCGAGGATGAAGATCTCAAATTTCCACTAATATATGGGGAAGGGAAAAAGGTAAGAGTGTGTGTCGACTGCAAGCCCTGTGAGTCTACTCTAGAATTCAGAACTGCAGAGAAAAATCACTTGCTCTTACATTGTCAATCTGAGACACACACACACACACACACACACACACACACACTACATGCCTGCCAGCCACCCAGAGAGTGGGCGAACACTCAGTCTCTGATGTACGAGTAACACACTGTGAGTGCGTGTGTGTGCAAGTGTCAGTGTACACCCTCACTAGAAGAGAGAGCAGACGGTCCATCTGTTTCACTCCAGTAGCTACATCTAACACACACAGACTCTCAGACAGACACACACCACTCGAGAGATGACAGTCGTCTCTCTGAGAAGTGAAGTTAATCCCCACTGGGACGTCAGGAGAGAGATGAGAAGAAGAGACCAAAACTGGAAACACTCCACCAAATAAATTGCACAAAAACGCCTCAGATTCTCAGTCGTGTCATGTTTGTTTCATATTTTCAATCCATTCGGTTTGATGCAAAAAGAGACGTAACAAGAGTCTCCGTCAGAGGGGGGAAAACAGCATGTGACGAAAACACGGCGCCGCTGTCGACTGATGAATAGCCGTTGGATTCAAAGTACAGACAGAATGAAGAGATTCCACAAAGGGATTAAAGAACAGAAGGATATTGAAAAAGAATTTTATAATTAAAGGAATGAAAAAATTTACTGATTTTCAATGCACTTACAGCACTTTACAGACTTAAACTGCATTATGTATTGTTATTTGTTAAATTCAACACTAAATACATGTTTCCAAAAGAAATGCTTAACTGTTTTGCAACTGTGCTTCTGTGCTTAATTGTGCTGTAATTTGACAAGGTGAAACCCTGCCATCACGGTTACTGTCGGTCCATATGGGACCATTTTTGCATCCAGATGTTCATCATTAGCTAACTGTCTAAAAGGAAATTATAAAATAAATAAATCAATTAATAAATACACGTTAGAAAGCTAAACTTAACCAGCTGATTGTTTCACAGGCCCGGGTGTTGGCCACCATCGGTGTCACCCGAGGACTTGGAGACCACGACCTCAAAGTTCACGACTCCAACATCTACATCAAACCGTTCCTCTCCTGTTGCCCCGAGGTAAGAGACAGCACTGCTAACACACGCCGGGTCTTAAAAAAAGTAGGCTCAAAGTCCATCTGAAACTAAATAGCGACAGCATAGACAAACACCTGCTCTGTGAATCACTTGTTTTGTTTTCTAAGAGGAAAAATCAGAAGCCAAAGGGAGGAATAATAAATTTCCAATCTTTTTTTGGTTAAAAAAAGGGTCCTTGGGAAATACCGTATGCTGAACCCCCAAATGCTATTGATGGTTGTTCCATCGGTGTGTGAGAGTGTGTGTATGTGTTTCTGATGAGCAGGTTGGACCGAAACCTCTGCCACTAGTATATGAATATGTGTGGGAACGAGCGAACACTATATAAAAACGCAGTCCATTTATCTCAGCTTTGGCAAGAAAACAACTGTATTTCTCCGTGCACTGTGTTGATTTACTGCTTTAAGGATTTTAAGTGCAAATTTCTTACACCTGCATATTATAAATGCTGTCTGGAAATATCATAGAATATATCTGACCAGTGTTTGCTGCGGAGTAGCCAATTCCACATTTTCCTTTATATTATCCTCCTCCCTTTTTTTCGTATGTGGGTCATTCAAGATCCAGCAGGCTACAAATTAACCACGCGCTCTCAAAGAAAACTGACATGTACTCATGAGCACCCTTGTTTTATTGGACATACTTTATCATGTCCCGTTATCCAAACAGGTTATAGATTTTTGGCAGCAGGGGGGAAAGTCCAAAAAAAAGAAGGATTAACTTATGCAGACCATAATGAACTTGTCCTTTTCTCTTGGACTCATACCAGTCAAGAGCATATGAAGGAGTACCCCTGCGAATAGAAAACATCTGCAGTTGGCCTGGGTTTCATTTTATCTTGCTAGGCGTTCCAAACGCAAGGAATTGTGGGCTGACATGTCATCATCTATCTCCTTAAACCCATTAACCCTCAGACTGGGGTTGTTTCCTATAGCTGGTACAGCTTTAATCTCAATGAATCAGCTTCTCAAGAGTCCTAATCAGATGTTACAGATGTTTCTTTTTCTTTCCTTATTCATTCTGGTTCATCCCGTCCGTTCCCTTGCTCTTTCTCATGCACGATGTCTTATATGAAAGGATAAGTCTGTCAAATGCCTTGCCCTGCTTCCACCCCTTGTCACATCTGCGCTGCAGTCACTTGAGGTGACATTTTGCTGCATCTCTGTCTGAATAAGGTCCTCTGCTGCAGGAGAACTTGAGCTTACCTGTCTGACTGACTGTCTGGCTCTAGTTTCAAAGCGCTTTCATCTCCTGTTGCAGTTAGTCTTATAGAGTTTTGCATTTTTCCTCCCTCAGCTCTCCGCTTGATCTTTAATTCATTAATACCCGGGTTCATGCCAGGTTCACATGGAAGCCTCGACTCCTCTCAGCACTCCGTGTCTCTGTCTGTGTCTCTTTCTCTCTCTCTTACAAACACAGCTCTCACCTCTCACCGAAGTGTCTCAAGTGATTTCTCGATGTGCTGTCAGTGAATGAAAACTGCATTGAATTCATTAAGTTCTGGAAATGTCGTGCACTGTGCTGCTTCACTATAGATTTAAATGTGCATAAGGATCTTGAACTTCTGTAGCTGAGTGTGCTTGATCTTGCCAGCTGCTAAAAGTAATCCTTCATGTTGGTTCAACTTTGTAATTTTCAGTGTCACTGATCTGGTTTCTGAGATGACAGCCAGCACTGTTTGATGCGGCTGGTTTCTTCTTTGACTCGAAAGATTGCAGAACAAACAAATCTAACCGATGAAGGTCTACCACCCGAACATAACAAATAAATAAAATATATATCAAGTTAGAAAGAGTGCAGGATCCTGTGATCTACCTGCCTTCACCTGTCCTTAAAAGGTTTGGTGTGTGGGATTTAGTGGCACCTAGCGGTAAAGTTGCAGATATGCACTCAGCTGAATATTCTCAGCTCACTCTCGCCTTCTGAACTCTTGGGAGAATGCAAAGGCTGCAAAACTTGCAAAAAATATAATAAAAGACCTCTTTAGTATCACTGTTTGCTTTGTCCATTCTGGGCTACCAAGAAACACAGTGATGCAGCATGGTGAAGTCCATGGAAGAGGACCGGCTCTAGATGTCAATATTTCATTGTTTGGTTCTGAAAACATTGGTGTTATACAGAGATTGCACAATAATAAAAACATGCTTTTGAATCTTGCACTCCGTTTCTTCCATATTCTACAAATAATCCTGCACACTGGACATTTAAAATGCATGTAAAGTATTCTTTTGCTCGGCTTGCAGGTGAAGGTATACAACCTGACGCAGTATGAGCACGGCGCTGATGATGTTCTGGTAATGGGAACTGATGGCCTCTGGGACGTCCTTTCCAACCAGGAAGTGGCCGAAGCTGTCACCACATTCCTCGCAAACTGTGACCCTGATGACCTGCACAGGTCTGCATTTTTTTTCTCTTTTCTGTCTCGTCAATTACAGGTTTGTTGCTTTGAATCTGGAGTCACGAAGGCTGATGATTCCAGTTTTCTCGTCAAGTGTTTTTGTCTGCTTCATTACACCTGAATGTTAGACTGTTCTGCTGTTAATTGTTTCGCTGTGTTGCATATTTTATTTAACATTCATTGTTTTCTTTCAAGGATAAATTACAACCTTGACCACACGCCTGTCGCATTAATGAATTCCACTGCTTTTATTATATCTGAAAATAAAGTAAGAAATAAAACATTTTCACTCTGCACTCAGCAGTGCAGAGTAGTTTCAGTATTGTTTTAGTAAGGTCTTCATGTAATGTCAAAATAAATAGGTGATATTGTGTTTTACACAGCGTGAGAATAACAACTCAGTGGAAGATGCTGTGGATTATAGGCTTCATTATTGTTCCCTCTGTTGTGCAGGTATACGATGGCAGCACAAGACCTGGTGATGCGAGCACGTGGCGTGCTGAGGGACAGAGGCTGGAGGATCACCAACGAGCGTCTGGGCTCCGGAGACGACATCTCTGTCTTCATCATACCACTGATGTACGGCAACCGTCAGCCCTGATGAGCCCGACAGAGATGCTGTGGTTTGAGGACATTAAGGGCGTGTAGGCCCTTAAACCAACAGGAGTATGTGGTCCTGGACTGAGAGTCCTGATTCAGTTCCCTTAGTGCCGTTTGCACATTTCTTTTCCTTCTTATAACAAGGATATACTAATATTGGAATATTTAGACTCATTGATATTTCACATCTCTATAGGAGTTCAGAATTGGTCAGCCACTAAATTTGGCTACTCAGGGGAACTACACTCAGCGCTGCTTTGTGTTTTTTAAAGCCTCAAAAGTTGAAAAACCTCTAGCATAAACACATGATAATTTGGTTGCATGAATTGAAATTCCAGAAATAATTTGGCTCACTTAAAGCTGATTAAAGCTGGAAAAAATCCTAAATATTGTTGGTGACAGCCTTCTGAAAGATACCCTGCAGGGCTTCTGCAGAGATGTGAAAGCTGATATAGGCGAATGCTCTTCCAAAGTGAAGAAAAGACCTCTATCTTTCTGTCCTTCCTACCTTTGCAGTGCTGTACAATACTTGGCTCCTCCTTATCCTTCTCTTAGTCCTTCCCTCTTCTCCTGTACTGTACAGTCAACTCGTTTTTGTGGGGTTTTTTTTTTAAATTCCTTTGTCTCGTGACCATGGACAGAGCTGACAGGTCAGCTGTGTTTTCTGTTTTGCCACAGTGTGGCTTTGAATGGGTTCATTTGCTGGAGAACTGCTTCCAAAAAGCTTTTCTGATTACAGACTGTTTGCAGCAATGAGATTTTGGCTGGTAGGAGCCTGGAAAGCCTGAAATCCTTTGTCACATGAAAAGATAGCAGGGGTGGTTGCCTCTTTTTTTTTTTTTTTTTTTTTTTTTTTTAACGTTTTTG
>JAQNCA010000018.1:6962906-6974877 GCA_029783725.1 Acanthurus tractus
CACAAAGTAAAGACACTGAACCTGAAAACATGACGCAGCAACAGGTACTGGTTAAGCCATGTTAAGCCATAACACAACTCCGTTTTTGATGATACAACCTGCTGCCTCTGGATCATGATACAAAAATACAGCCTTTACAGCTAATTGCCGTAATTTTCAGACTATTGAGCACACCTGAATATAAGCCGCACCCACTAAATTTAAAAAGAGAATCACTAAAGTTGTCTTCTTCAGTGTTGGAATTGAACAGCCTCAGAATTACTTCGTCACACACTTTCTCGTTTATTTTCGTCCATAAATTAGCCGCATCATTGTTTAAGCAGCAGGGTTCAAAGCGTATGAAGAAAGTAGCAGCTTATAGTCTGGGAATTACGATTAATGAACATGTGACAACAACATAAATGGCAAATCTCTGAAAAAGTACTAGTATGCATGCTAAAGTAGCAGCCAACCAGGTACAGGGCTTCAACTAACCATTATTTTCATCATCAATTTATCTGACATTTAATCATTTAGCCTAGGGCAAGCAACAAAAAGGGTTGTTGGGTTGTTTTTTTTAAAAAAGCACAATTTCCCGGAGCCCAAAGTGACAGCTTTAAATTTCTTAATTTTTTTGACCAACACTCAAAAATCCAAAGACTCTTCATTTACCATCACAAGTCACACAGGAAAACAGCAATTTCTTAAATTTAAAAGCTGAAAACAGCAAACACTTGACATTTTTTGCTTGAGAAATGACTGAAAACATTAATGCAACTAATTAAGGCAATTAATAACTTAGAATCTAGGAATCTGACAAAGCCTTGCTGCATTAATCAGGTACACCTCTTACAAAACCTCACTCTAAATATTTATTTGTGTCTTAAACAATAAAAAGCGTCGGGGGTTGTACTTGCTTCTGTGTCTCATGCAGAACAAAGTACAGTCTGCTGGCCTGATTGCCACTCATATGGTGTCCTGATAGGAGCAGAGTCAGAGTGAAGTGCCTAAATTAGCAGCACCTCGTGGAAACAGCTGAGGGGTCCCAGCCTATTTATTTCACCGCTGAGCCCCTCTGACACACATACACATATACACAGATACACAAAGTATCTACTTCACAAACTGTCCTGAGAACTGGAATAGTCATGCACGCAGATCAGACCCCCCCCCACGCACACAGACACACACACCTCCCCTGCCTGTACCCCAATAACACGGAGGGTCCATCCTACCCCGTCAGCACAACACTTGTGTTTGTAAACTCGGAGCAAAAGCCCAACGCGTCGCCAAACTCTGACAGAATTTCTCAAACCAGAGCGGTGCCAAAACCATTTACCCCACCCCCCACCCCACTCCTCCCATACTGGTTCTGCCTCTCGCACTCCTCTCAGAGGCTTTCGCGCTGCTTCTCTCTGTGTGACCTCAACCGGCATTCCTCCACTTCAAAAAAACAAGGACACACAGGAACACTCCGTCAGTGTTGGCAATCAGACCAGAAGAGGACAACAGAAGGAGCCATAGCTGAAAACTCGCCACCACAATCCTCCTAAATCCATGTTTAACGCTTGTTTTTAACCCGCACCTCATGATGACAATAAACACAGTTGAAAAAAAGAGAAAAACTAATAATGAACCTCCTGCATGTTGTGTCTCGCAGATCGCTCCATGTAGCTTTTCAGTCATCCAGAAAGCTGCCTGAAAATAGAAACCCCCCGGCCACCCGATACATCCCACGACATACATGGCGAAATGGGAGGGTCAATGGAAGGGGGGAGAAGGAGCGAGAGAGAGAAATGATAGAGGATCCTCATCCAGCAGCCATGATGCCATGACTAGTGAGATTTGAAGCAGGGAATTGATACTGTGGAACCTGTTCAGTTGTAGTCGCCATCATGAAGTATTCCACTGACTAATCAACTGTAACCAGACATCCAGTGGTTTGTTTAACTTTACAAAAATGTATACAAAATTAAACTTTGCTATAAAATAGATGATTGCAGATTATAAAAGACATTCATGAAAAGCTGAAGGAAATATTGAAAAACACCACCATTGTTGTCTCTAGTTAATACATAACCAGAATATCAGCAGAAATATTTTTTGTTTGCAGCTCCTGCGCAAAATATATGATTTTATATCCAACTGGCTTGTCAGATCAACTAATCAACCCATACTACAGGATTTCCTTCTTAAATACCTTTTGTTATTCTCTCTGCCAAAAATGTGGAAGGAGCGGCAGTGGAGCCACATCAGCGTTATCACAGAGTATTGTAGCTGTCTGATATCACATGGCCGTGTCTTTTACTATGTTATGTTGAGTAACACTCTTGCAGAACTCAAGTTTTTGTTACAGTTGTGCTGCACACCTGATATCACAAACTTTCAGCAGCCAAACTAGAGCACATTTCTCCTATTCAATCCATCACAAGCCACATGACACACCATAGGTACCAACAACAGCTGTTACATTGCACAGAATCAGAGAAAAATCCCCCTCCCTGAAATCACAGTATGCAGTGAGGAGAGCACGGTTCACATATTATATTCTTTCTTAGTCTTATGCTCATGATGAAACTCTTACCTTTCGTGCAATTGGCTCTTGACCATCTGTCAAACCATACCAACTGACAAGCTTATTCCAGCCCTCAGTTGGGACCAAGATATAGTCAAGCTCATCGATGAGGTGTTCCTTGATGGCCAGTACATCCCCATCTAGAGGCAGGGATGAGAGAGAGGGTGAGATAATAGCATGTAGACCGAGGAAGGGAAAGCAAAACTGTGGGCCAGTAACCACACACTGTCTCACGACACAAAACACACAAAGAAAAAGGGTATGCTGGAGAGCTTTCTATGAACCCCCCCAAACATAGAGTACTATGGAGTCAGTCAACAATGTTGTTTTTTTGTTCCCTTTTCCTCTTTGAACTCTTTGTCGCTCCTTCCAGAACAATAAAGCTTAACTGACAAGTAATCTGTGGTGTGCTGTAAAGGCCACACAGTATTACCAATAATAGTACTAAAGGTGATTTAAGGTCTAAGGAGGTCATCACCCGTCTTACCTCTGAGAAGACCAGAGTTATCAACTGGTCCAGGGTAGACATTCTGGTCACCCATCTGGTATTTGTCCCAACTGTCAAATCCCACATATTTTTTCCACTGCTTGAACCAGTGACTGTCAACAAGGTACCTGCAGAGAAGGCAAGCAGTATTATTTAAGCTCTTATAAAGCTAATCAGTATAAATCGTTGAGAGTTCATGCACCAAGCTTTTAAGGTATTTTCCAAAACCTTTTGTATTTTTTGTACTCATTCATTTGTAATAATAGAAATAAATTTACATGTGGAAAAACTATCTCACTGTTAGTTCTCTACACAAATCTGAGTTTGAGAGGCTAACATGACACAGATTGATAGGTGCAACAGTAGCACTGTTGACGCCAACTTGAGTTCAGGTTGCTGCATGTTGCATGCCTGGCCAGCTGGCTCTGTGATTTTGACAGGTGCTTCTTTTCCGACTCCGCCCTGTCGAAGTCGACGGATGAACCCACTGACTGGCGAACCACTCGCAGCTTCGGTACACTGGGTTAGCCAATTAGCTATTAGCTTGCTAACTGGATCAGGCTAACGAAACACAGCCCCACTGGGATCATGTCATCAGATAAAACGCGAGATGGCAATATGAAAGTAGCGATTTTAAATACACGAGTAACAAAATATATGTGAAAGATATATGAGGTCTATCTTTGTTTATTGACAGTTAGCTCATAGTTAGCCTTAACTGAAGCACCGATAGCCTGCCAAGCTGACACACATGAAGCTGGCAGGCTCCCGTTAGCTTGTTCGAAGCTAACTGTCAACACGGCCCGTCACCTCGTCTTTCTTATCCTTCGTGGCGTTGACAGCCTCGGCTGAGCCAGCCGACGGCAACGCGACATCTCTAAAAAGATTTCAGCTCAAGTCTCACCATGTGTCCCCCTTTCTTAGCTGTGTTTTCAATAGTGCCGCGACCTCTCCTCTCTGGGTATCCAGATCAGCCGCTCCTCCTTCCGCCATCTTTCCTCAGACATCACCAGATGCATGGTGGGTAAGTTTGGGGCGTCACCGAGGCACGTACAGAGTGACGCTGCTGTTTTAGCCAATCATTAGCTCGCCGACAGGAGAGAACAAGCATGACACCCAGTGGCAGAATTATTCTAGAAAAATGGTCCAAAACTGCTCCATCATTGTGGTTGCACAGCCTTCTTGTCAAAGAAACATTACCTCCTTAGGAAAAAGTTTCTTATTGGCCAAGTACGTTGTATCATTTGCTGTACATTAAAATATCATGTAAAACACCATAAGTAGTGAAAACGGTCTCATTGAATAGAGAATCCACCTTGAGTTTGAGCATTTTGTATTGTTCTTGTATGGCCACACTTTTTCCAAGCGTATTCAAGATAAGAAATTTTGTATTCATGCTTTCTATACAAAAGGGAAAACCACATTTTCTGCAACTTATCTGAGGACAGCCTGGAAGTCATTTGTGAAGTCAAATACAGTGTTAATTGCTATATATGTGTACCTTTTTTGATTTTTTGCTGTTCTAATTTTTTTTGTTTTTGCTTTGTTGTATCAAAAACACTCAAGTTATGTAACATGTAGAGCAAAAATGATTAAGGGTGTAGAAAGCCATGATCATTAAGTTAGAGGTGCGCTACTGTGATTTAGTATTGTACTTTCAAAGTTGGTGGAAAATTAATTGATGTAATGTCATCCAGACTTCCCCCTCCAGAAAGATTAAATTGCTGATTCAGTACTGCACAGCACTGGTAAAGTGTTTGTTTTTTGTTTTTTTTAGACAACATTAAATTTTGCATGTTTATTGAAAAACATACTTACAAGATTCACATTCCTTTGTACAGTCACATTATGTTACAACACAAAACATGAAACTATATGTAATGTTAGTTCTACACATAGATGTATATATATATATATATGTATATGCATATATATATATATATATATATATATATATATATATACATGTAGCCTGTCTTTTATATCTATAGTTCTACAGCCATTGCAGTAAAGTATTATAATTGTTAATGACATATCTTTTCATTACACAGTACAGTCATGCACAACAACTTATTTCAACTCGTGTAAATACAATACAATTATAGTAAAATTTCCCCAATTATGTCTGATAATACAATATGATACAAATATGGCTAATAAGCCACGAATTGATGTCAGATACACAGTCTTCAAAAAGTAACTTGCATGTAGCCCACGATCAGTGGTACCAAATGGTTAACCTGTTCCATTGCATAATGTCTCAACAATTACCACCTTTAAAGTGAGATGAAAATGTCATTAACTTTAATTACAAAATTGTAACATCTCCTTAAAATAAGGGTGACTCATAAATTTCAGTTGACCATGAATTATCCAGTTTATATCACCTGCAGAAAGCAGAGCAGAAATATATATGCCAATGTATTAATAGAGTCTGTTTTAGGTGTGTAAATGACATTTTTCTCCCCTTTGAAACTTTTAAGTGTCATTTAAATGACAAAAAAGAAACAGCTCTTATTTTTTTCACTTATCACACTACTGTCATGCCTGATATGTACAGGCACTGCCAAACCCAACACACTGTAGGCCTGTTATCTCCTGAGTCTGCCATATTTTTGGTGTATTAAAGTTGATGCATGACACTTTATTATTCTATCCCTGCTGTGATCTTTGGGATGGAGGCAAAGGGTACAGCAAGTGGAGAATGGAAACCTAAACCCCACATGTCTTTCATCACTTCAAATGTTGGAGTCTCTCTCTGGGACAGGGTAGTAGCCATTTGTAGTCATGGTGGCTTCTCCTCCAGGAGCAAAAATGGCAAGTAACCTTTCCTGCTCCCTCTTGGTTTTAGGTAAGCTGTCACATGGTGTGATCAGCAGCTGGATGCGCTGCAGAAGGAAAAACACAGTGTTTGCAGGCTTATAACCGGGTTTAGAGGGGATCCAAGAGGTCTGATTTCAAACAAAAGGTTGAGTCGTCTTACCTCCTTGAGTGTCCCCTGGGTGGTGCTGATCTTGTACACCATCCAAAGCGGGATGCAGACCATGGAGGAGAGAGCCAGCAGCCAGCCAATGACATAGCCCCACCACGGGTACACATACTCATTGTTGTACTTCAGAGGAGTGTATTTAATGAGGGAGAAGGCAAAGGTGCCCTGAAGAGTCAAGCACACGAGTATTATTATAGGTGAAGAATGAGTTTTGATTGATTTCAACAAAAAAAAGTAGAGGAGGCCTCAGGTGCTGTCGGCCTTTTGTCATTTTTGGAAAGCCTTGATGCTACTTAATTAGTTTGTTGATACTCACAATGCACGTGGCTGGGGTGAAGAACAACCAACAATACTTGATGTACGGTCCTGGGCGGTAGCCAATCATGTCCTCAATGTTATCGTAAAAGCGGTCTGCACCTGCAAAAACACAGTAAAGACAAGCAATTGGAATACAAACTATGCTTGATTAAAACAAATCGCAAGGATCACTGCGAAACAACGATGAATGAAAATCTTCCATGTTTGAGGATGCTTACCATAGACCCATGCGATGCAGACAGACTCAAAGATGGCCATGAAAAGGAGACACATGCCACTGGCTGCATAGTAATCAAACAGCTGGAAGACATACATGCCCCCCTACAAAGAGAGAGAGAGATAAAGCAGTGGGTAATAATTATACAAAGTTAATGAACCTGCAACACTTAATTCACAGACTGAGAGTTAATTAAATTAAATTTGAATGCAGTTCAGTTTATGCACCATGTGTTGTAAATCTACCTCTTTCCAGAATGAACTGAAAAGAAACAACAAAAAATCAACTGAACTTTGTTGAAATGGTTACGGAACTTTGAGGAACGGTTTCCACATCTCAAATCAAGTTCTCTCTGACGTTACATATTGCATGTTATGAAAAAAAAACAAGAGGCTTGAATAAAAAAGAACAGTTCAGCTTAATATTTCCAGTGAAAACTGAGTGTTTGGAGCTTTTGGATTCATATCTTGATGCCACAGTCTTACAGAAGACACTGTCAAGGGAAGCTATTAAAGGCATGAATGGATTACATAATGTCTGTTTTAGGGAATTATTTTATGTGGTGACAGCAGGTATGTTGACAGCAGGCACAAACAAATATTAGAATGCACTTTAAGCCTCTTTTTTCTGTGCAATCCAGAGTAGTGTTGAAAAACACAAATTCTATGTGCCTTTAATACAAAGTTTGTAACAGTTCCTTTAAATGCTGAAGTCCACAACGACAGATTTTTTTTTAGGCTTGACTTCAGCGTTACTTGAGACTCACCTGAGACATGCGGCATAAAACCTGACTAACCTGACTTGCTTGTACTTACAAAATGATGACTTGTTGACACCTCTGCAGAGCATTCATGTTTCCAGCTGTGCAGAGGTGAAACCATGTCAACTATGTTGGACTCCATCAAAACGCATCAGAACCACCAGGTGTAACCCCCACCCAAGCAAGAGCCTGATATCAGTGCATGTGTGTAGAACTTGTGTAGTTAGTTTGGGTTTACAGTTAGGTTTGAAAAAATACTGTGATTTTTCAGGAAACAAGAATAAGAGAGACTTACAGTACAAATTATGCGAATGTAAAAAAAAAAAAAGACTGCAATGAAACCAGGATATATTCTCACAGATCTTTTTCTCTGTTTATACATCTGTGCCTGTATAGTTTGCATCTGGTCATGTGTGTGTATGTGCGTGCATGTGTGTGTGTGTGTGTGTGTGTGTGTGTGTGATCCCAGAGTGACCCCCTACCTCCATCAGCATGGTGAGGCCCATGAAGAAGGAGAAGAGGCTAACGGCTAACAGGAAGAGCTCCCTGCGGTGCTTACGGCGGAACACATTCGGGTACATGTCCACAACGGCCGTCACAAGGCTCTCCACACACACAAACTGATCAGAGATGTAAGGAAAAGGCAGGAAAAAGGATGAACTCTTTTGTTTGTCAGCTTTAACAAAATGCCCTCCCATTTAAGAACAATCTAGGTACAAAAAAAAAAAAAACTGTGCAAAAGCAAATCAGAGCAAAAGTTCTCGTTAACAGTTATATATTAGAGAGTTTTGGATAATTCCAAAAAACCTATGACATCATTAATTCAAAACGCATCTGTTTAGTAACTAGTGTCAGACAGTGTGTGTTTGCTTGTTAAACTCTACCTGGCTGTCAAGCCCCAGAAAAACAATCATGATGAAGAAGAGGGCAGCCCACACTGGAGAGAAAGGCATCATGGAAACAGCACGAGGGTAAGCTATGAAGGCCAGGCCCGGGCCTACAGACAGGTAAAGATGTATAGAAGTCATATACAAATACAAAACTTGCCAGAAGTGTAATAAACATTTTTTTATTCACTTTTTACTTCTTTTAGCTTTGAATGTACTCGACTGAGGGCTCACCGGATTCTGCCACTTCTGAGATGGGAACGTTTTGTTCATAAGACATGAAGCCTAGAATGGAGAAGATCGCAAAGCCTGCCACAAAACTGGTGCCGCTGTTCAGACAGCACAGCGAGAGGCAGTCTCTGCAAAGGAAGTGACATCATTACGCTTCGGACTCATAAATGTGATCACACAAATTATTTTAACCCTTATGAAATCAATTGTTTACATACCTGTAGCAGTTATTGTTGTATTTGTTATAGCTTCCCAGAGCGGTCAGAGACCCTAAACAGATGGCATAAGAGAAGAAGATCTGTGTGCCAGCATCCATCCACACCTTACAGAAAAGAAAAGGGGCCAATGAATCAGTGCAATCCTCAATAATAAATATACATAGCATATGCACATTCTTAGGTTGAATATTCACAAAGTGCCATGGCAGTGTTTATATTATCCAGAGGAATTCACGTGTTGAGTGTCAGCCTGCAATCATTGACCACTGTAGTTGCAAAACTGTAAAATGTTTAGAACAGTCATGGAACGTTTTCCTCCATATTGATTAACAAACCAAGCTTCCGTAAATACAGAGAGAGCAAAATCTGTGATGGACCAGCACCATGAGTCAACACTTATCCCTTATCAAACACAGAATTGACTGTGAAATGCAAAGGAGTAAAATGAGCAATAATCAGGCTTTGCTTTTGTTTGTTTTATTGGGTTTAATGGCTAACTAGCACACATTTGAAACATAATGAGAAAGAATAATAATGGCACTTAACAACAAGAAAACTACAGGAAAATTTACCCAAAAGACTCTGTTGGAGCTCATCAAATTGGACCGATGCATGTGTGGGTGAAACAGAGCCATTTAAAAACTCTCCCTGCCTCCCTGAGGGGAAAGCCTGGTTAGCTGACGCTGCGGCTCGGCCCTGGTAGAGCTTGTGTTTACAGTCCCTGTGGGGTCCTGGCCCTGCGTTTGCTCCCTGTGGCCCCTGCCGCTTTCATGGAAAGCAGATGGACCCAGCAGAAACTAGGCTCCCCAGCAGAGAACCATGGGATACAAGCACGGTATGTCCTCGCCCACGGGGGACCACCACATCGCTAAATCTTCTAAAGGCCCTCGTTGGGACTTTTCGCTTAAATTACTTGAAGATAATTACATCACTGTGATATATATTAATAAAGGAGCCACCACTCATTAGATTTTCTGCCTTTTAATTTAAAGAGGTTTGTGTGACATTCTGGTACCTGTGGGTCCGCCAGTCGTCCCAGGTCTGGATAAAGATAGAACTGGATGCCGATGGCAGCACCAGGCAGGGTGAGACCTCTGATTAACAGCACAATCAGCATCACATAGGGGAAGGTCGCAGTGAAGTAGACCACCTATGCAAACACACACATAAACACACACATAGAGATGTTAAATATGCAGAAATAAATATCGGATGTCATCCTAAGTGCTTTTGGTGGATAAAAAAGGGTCAGCTGGTGTTTTTAATTTGCACACTCACAGAGGTCCTCATAACCCACCTTTCCTGTAGATTTCGTCCCCTTCCAGATGCAAAAGTAGCACATGATCCAAGCAATGAACAGGCACAGGGCCAGGTCCCAGTTCAGAGAGCCCATGTGGTCGATGCCTGGGGAAATCCTGAGTGCTCTTCTCCTGCAGGGAGAAGAAAGAAACACCGAGATGATGAATCATTGTCATTTTTCAGAACAGCAATGAATCACCGAGAAGAGGAAAGGCAGACAGAGGAACTCACTCCCAGAACTCGATGACAGGAGAGGTGGCGTTCAGGTAGAGCGATTGGTTGTTTGAGGTGTTTCTCCTCTGAAACTCCACACAATGTTCTATAGGGAAAAGAACAAAATGTAGTAATTCTTAAAAGTATCCAAAAACATTGTTGGAACTTCTGATGCTGTTTGAAGTAGATTCATCACCTGTGTTCCATGTATTGTTGCAGGACGACCAGGCCAGGTCCCAGGAAAAGGAGAAAGACAGGTAGAAAATCCCCCAGGCCAGAACGATGATGTAGTAGAAGTTTAACAGAGTCACAATCACCTGGGTGCCATAGCCAAGACCTGAAGAAATTATATTTTAGCATGCAGCACCACGGACAGCTAGCAAAACCAGTGGAGACAATTTCCTGCATTACAGAACTCCATCTTTATACCCTCAGTGAGTTCTTTTATACCGTGGCTTCATATCATACATCAAATGTTTTATGCTTTGCTGTGGATCTGCCACAATTTGATATTCCTGTCGTACAAACCTTCAAACAGGGGACTGATTTTTCTCCAGCATGTAATGCCTCCCTCGCTGGTGTACTGGCCCAGAGCCGTCTCCAGGAAGAAGACAGGAACGCCACATGCGATGAGGAAGATCAGGTAGGGGATGAGGAAGGCACCTGAGTTTAGAAAGAGAAAACGATTCAGGTTTAGAGTTTATTTATTTATTCCTCCGATGATTTTTGAAAATGGTCACCCTTCTCTAGGCATGGTCTCAGTTGCTGGTGTGTGCATGTACTCAATGCTGAGTAACATTCATCTAATATGCATGTTGGTCTGTCCCATTCAGGGTCAAATGGGGCTGAGGCCTGGCTGAGCAAGCATTAGGTCACAGACAGGCAGGCAAACACCACTTCTTCAAACTATCTGAGGCAAAGACAGAGAAATAATTTATTACCGCATTTAAACCACTCACATGCAGTGAGGAAGGAGGTAGTCAGAGCCTTTACAGCACCAGAATGACTGTAAGGATACTCCTTTTGCTAGTATGACTCCCTCACTAAAATGTAAAAATGTAAATAAAATTATTTTAGGAAAATATACTTAATGTATCAAAGGTAAAATGACTTAGAACATGTAAAAAATGTCCGATAATATGCTATTTTGTATCACTGGATTATTATTACACATCAGGCATGAATGTAAAAACAGGATTTTACTGTTGTGGCTAAATGAAGCAGAGAACATTTTACAATGGGATTTACCATATGGGATCTCACTGATTATTTGCTTTGTAAAACTGTGTAGAATTAAAGAGCCATGAAAGGTGATGCAGTATTTAAAGTACAAAAATGAATTATCCGACTGACTATATGAGGGAATATGTGCATGTTGTTGTATTATAACTCTTGATGAGAACAAGCACTAAAAGGGCACAAAGTGCTGCAAGAAGTCATGAAGACAAGTTCTCCTCTCTCGAGCTGTAGCCCCGAGCCACCGCCACTCTCTTTCTCCCTCTGTGCTCGACGTCCCGCAAGGCAACCGAGGATGTTTGCTGTGCTCAGATTTCCGCCTCTCTGCAGGGACAGCTGCTGTGAGCAAGGAGCAACAACAGCTGCCTGACCCCAACTAGCCCTGAACCCTGACCCCGCCGCCCCCATGGAGGGAGGTAGAGGGGCGTCGTATTTAGCAGCTACATAAGCATATCCACAAACAAATGGGGTAAATATCCTTCGGGGTCATATTTTTGCTCAACCCTGAGTGTTTCAGTAGACATGATTTGATTTCTTTCACCTGAGCTAAAGTGAGCCTTAT
>JAQNCA010000018.1:6980702-6998251 GCA_029783725.1 Acanthurus tractus
ATCTAAACCCGAATCCTGAATGGAAACAAAATCTAAACTTTCTGATTGTGTCATCATCCTGACTTCAGGTGCAGTTGGTCAAGTTTGGAGCAGCACGTTCATAATTTCAACATCTTTACTCCACCCCCCCAGGAGCTGCAATGCCTCCCAGTTCCTCAGCCCTGATTGGCTGCCACTGCAGACACACAGGAGAAAGAGACTGGCCACTGGTTAACCTGGCGTCAGTCTGCAGCGCTGTCCCTAAAAAGGACCACATCCCTTTGTCCTGTTAATTAGTTATGTGTAACTCTCTTTAAGGTGTTCCAGTGCTGTTATCAGCTGTTGATATTCAGTAAAGTTGCATGATGTTCATTATGAGAAGCGTTCGCTAGTAAATCAGCAAACAAAAAAAGTGTCCTCCATCTGAAGGAACCTGGCTCTGGCTCTCCTTCTGTGATTAAGTGTCATTTTAACGAGGCGTATTGTCTGATTTCATCGGCTTCTTCTACACTTTTGCCTGTGAAGCCAGTAGACTAATCATCAACAAGATCCACATTTCGCTTGGATAATGGATGAGGCTGAGATTAGCAAAGATTTGTTAAGACAGAAAAGAGACATAAAATGTAAAAAATCTATTCTCAACCTATGAGCAGGGAGTAAAAAGGTATTATAAATTCTCTGAACAAGGCATGACCTTGTCTGCATACACATCTAATCGTAGCATTCTGATCGAATTTGAATGATTTGTTAATATTTTTTAGTGAAAAACATGCTGTCTTTGATTTTAATAGCCGAGTACAGAGGACTGATGGAACACTTGGTACAAGGACAATTACCTGAAGCTCAACACCTGCAAAACCCAATTCAAAGTAAACACAAGAAACTTGTGCTACAAAGTTTGTGGTGGACTACAATGCTTCAAATGTGGATGTTGCTGCAAAGAAGCTACAATTTCTAAAATGTGGCTGTTTCACATGTTATCACATATTATCACACAGATGATCTAAACTATGACCAAAGTTTTAAGGTGGACACCCAAGGTGACTGTAACACATTCAGCATCAGGCCATCAGTTTATCTTTGAGTCCAAATGGATGCTTGTTGTCATGGGGTTTCTTGGATATGTTTAGATGGAAAACCCAAAAAACATAATTCCTCTGGCTTCTTTAATGAAAGTATTTGCTAATGTTCTCTGCCTTATATCATTGCAAACATGATGTCTTTAGGTTTTAGACAACTGGGCTGACAGAAATGTCATCTGAAGACGTGAGGTTGCACTCTGGAAAATTGCAATGGGCATGTTTTACTCTTTTCTCACAAGAAAAAAACAAAACAAAACATACGACTCAACTGTAAATAATTATTTGTAGCAGTTTTTTAGTCATAAAATTACATTTTTTTCAATGCAAAAATAAATTCCATCTGTAAGTATCAGAAAATGCATGAGATTGAAATCACTTTAATTTGTCCCTATTTTTAGCAAATACATGGCTTTAAACTACTATTTTTAAAAATACTCAAAACACACGGACCTTTGAGTTTCTGACAGGTGTCCAGTCACATGGTTGCTTTGACCTCTGTTAATCACTAAACTGTAGCTGTGTTTATCAATCATCTATGATTCACCTCTTGTTCCTTCTTTTACCGAAACACCACCTCTTGACAAGAGTATCATGACCTCACTGCTCAAAGTCAGACTCTTATTTGTAAGAGTGGAAATATTTCAGAACCATCTCACAAAAACATTTTTCAACACCTTAGAGGCCAACAGCATCACTGATCCTCACCTTATCTTTACAGGGTCTCTGGCAGTTCTTTGCTGCACACACAGCGTTCTCATCGTTGGAGTCCTCAGCTCCAGACCAGTCATACTTTGAGGGAATGTCGAGAATCTTCTTCTCCTTCCTCTTCTCCAGCCCCTCCCGGATGGCCTCCGCCTTGGCCGCTGCCTTCTCCTTCCTCTTCCTCTCCTTCTCCTCCTTAGCTAACCGTTTGGCTAACTGCTTCATCTCTCGGTTCTTCTCTAAGTTGAGCTTGAGTTTCTTCTTCTTGGGTTTGCCCCCAAGACCCAGCTCAAGTCCGACCCTTTTCAGGTCTTTGGACTTGGCCGGTCGCATGTCGCCCATCGCTGATGCTCCACCAGCCGCGGCAGCCATCAGCATGTGGTGGTGCTCTGCTCTTTCTAACTTTCGTTTCCTTTTCTTTTCTGAATCTTTGAGCTTGATCTTTAGCGGCTTCTCCATCAGTGAGTCATCAGGCTGTGGAAAAGTAAGCAAAGATGAAATGAAAAGACCAATTACGTGCAGAGATGTTTATTTTCTAATTTGACTTTTATTCGTGAAACTAGTCACAGAACCAACAAGAACAACTGATTCAAACTTAAACTTAATGTTCGGTAACTATCCAGCATTTAGGGCCCAGCTGTGCAGTCAGGTTGCATAATGGATGACCTCCCTACCTCCATGACCTGCAGGAATCTCTCCTCAGAGGGGGGGTGTGTGGCCTGCAGGATCCTCCAGATGTGCTGGGTCTCATCCAGGGACACCTCCAGCAGGTCTCCCAGCATCATCAGCTCCTCCAGCTGGGCTTTAGCCTGCGGAGACAACTCAAGCACTGGCGGCTCCAGGCTGCGAGGTACCAGGGGCGTCTTCCTGGGCTGCTTTCTGGGAGTGCCCACATCTAAAATGCAAACGTTTTTAGCGTGAGATGATGATGATGAATGCATTTATTTGTCCAAAAAGGACCACTACAAAAGACTCTAACTACAAATGCTGAAAATAACAGCTGTGTATGAATCACTTGTGTTCAAACTCAACCGGGGATGATGGGTAGGAGGACATAAAGGGAATGACATCATCTTAGCCTTACTTTGCACACAGGATTTGGAAGCTGAAGAGTAGGCGTGTTCGGCACAGAAGGAGGGCGTGGCAGCGGGCCACATGTGACTGACCACCTCCTCTGACTTGACAGGAATCTCCTCGTCACAGAACAGGTAGGGTTTCACCTCCCCTGGGTCCTAAAACAACAGCCAAACACCAACAAATAAGGAGTCAATAAAACTGTTTCTGCTAACATCTTGAACTAGACATGTAATTTGTTGCTGCCTCACATACCTTCATGTCATAACCGTAGGTCTCCCTGATGTCCTCGTCTGAGTCCGTTTCCTCATCATCGTAGTCTACAGACTGGCGAGGTGATGTTGCTCTGCTGAAACCTGACTGCTGAAAAGTCTGAATGTGTCCCTGGAGTACAACAGGATCACACAAACGTACAAATACATTCAATGTCTCTACGAAATGTAAAATACTTGTTACATTCCAAGCTCCTATTGAGGTTTACACATGAAGCTTTGAATATCTGTCATCATTTTTGAAGATGTTTTAACCTTTTGAAACAAATCCTTTTTCAAAATCCCCACTTTAAGTTAAGTAATTAATTGATTCAAGTCTTAATCATTTTATCTGCTCTCTAACTCATCTGTTTTAACAACATAAACGCACAGAACTTTGGGAAATTGTGTGTGAAATTGTCTCTTCCTGTTTGATGTCACCACTTTGTACTCTCACTAAGTGACTTGCCCACCACACTATCTGATTTGCTTCATGTAATGAGTAATAGTTTCTCAACACTGGAAGTAAGTGTGCCACAGAAAACATGAGCACACAGGAGCTTCTCTGGTAAACAAGCAAAGTTGTTGAGGGTAAAAGGTGAGGCAGCATGCATAGCCACAGTTAAAAAACATTACAATCTTATCATGTGACAATGTTGATCAAAAATTCAAATAAAATTGTCATGAATGAAAAATTTAGAGCTATTAACCATTCCACATGCGCCTTCTTTAATATTCTTTATATTTAAATGGACACTTTGCTACTAATCATATGGATATCTTTTTAAGGTTTCTGTATGAAGTTCTTTTAAGATTCACATCCTTCAATCCATTAAAATAATAAGTAGCTTTTGCTACAGCATGATTCAGAATAAAAAAGCCAAAGGTTTTGTCTGACCCTTTTTAAAAGTCTTGATGAAGTTATAAGTCAGAAAAGGTTCTTTAAGATACCTGACTGCCATCTGTCACCTTTAACTGTTTGCCTTTTTTCCTCCCATTCTAGACTTTCAATCCACCCAGTTCATATTTACACTTTAGTGCCCTCTTCTGGTGCATTCAACATTTAAATTTGCAGTCACAGTAGGACTCACAAGAACAACAATCTGCGCCCTCAAAACATAATAAGTCTTACTGATGCTTTTCTTCAAGTTACTGTAAAAAAAACAGCATACCAGAAAAAGGAACAATGTGAGATAAACTTAAAATGAATGTCTTAAGTACCTGTAAGTCAGGGTTGGCAGCAGCTTTCTGCAGCTCAGCATTGATGATCTTCTCAGTTTTCTCTCTAGCAGCCTGCTCCACCATGCGCTGGCTCAGCACAGACAGCTTTGCCAGGGCTGAGGAAAGCTCCTCTGTGGCCAGAGCCTGACGCGCTCGGTCCTGGTACGACAGTCAGACCACACAAGTGTGGGTATTTACAATCGTGGAAAGTAGGTGTTGAGATGAAGAAACTAGAACAAGTGTCATTTCTCCGCTTACCTGCCAGCTCATCGCCCTCTCTGTCAAACACTGGAGGGCTTCTCCCTCAGGTAGACGCACTGGCAGCTTCTGCAGTGACACCAACAGTGACAGGATGGTCTCTAGTCTCGGCCTCCGCGACCGCTGACACAGCGGACACAGGAATTTGGAGTCTTTACTATTGTTCTGCCATCCTAAACCCATTTTCTTCTGAGAAACTGTCTTGGGCAGCGGCACACACGCCCCGTGAAACCAATCCTTACAAAGCTCGCACTGCAACATGAAGCCGCTGGCCGTCTTTCGACACAAACAAAACTTGACCTCCTCAATGCGGTCGGCCATGGCCATCTTGGCTAAATTGGCAGCGCGGAGTGAGTGGATTGACTCCACTTCTTTCTGCTCTTTGGCTTTGAAGGCTGCGACGACAGTTGAGGGGTCTCGAACCTCTTCGAGACTCTCCTCCAGGTCGCTCAGGGCGTCTGGGTCAAAGCCTCCTCTCTCTTTCTCCATTAGTTCCTTAACACGTTTTCTCTTGCTCTTGCTGTTGCCATAGACCCCAATGTCCACACGAGGGCTAAGGACCTAAAGGCCCATTGAAAAGCAACAGATTATTTGCTTGTTAGGACCAGAACAAAGAGAATATGTACAGTCATGACTAGAACTTTAGCATTAATACCTCCAAGGAGCAAGCATTAAATCAGCATTTTTCATGATGGCCCACCTGAAGTAGTGTGTACGTTGAGTTCTTCTTGAGGAAGGTGCGGGCAGTCCTCTCCCTCCAGGCTCTTGCTGCAGCCACCTGAGACTCCACCTGAGCCAGTGGATCAAGCCGGACAGGGATGGAGCGACCCCTGGCCAGCAGGCTCTCCAGCTGCTCCAGGTAGGCATAGCTACTGCCGCTCTACATGAGGTGGGTGGACAGAAGGAGAGATTACAGGCAGTTCAGTTAATGCAGGTATTAACTGCAAAGATATGCAGGTTAAGTCTTGGTCAAAGATACATATGGCTTTGGATGTATGTTAAATTCTAATGACACAGTGTACAAACAGACAGTACCTGAATGGCTTCCACCTTCGCTGTCCACTCCTTGGCTTTCTGCAGGGCCTCTCGGAGGGCCAAAATATTAGGGAGGTAGGCTGGGATGTTCCTGGCCTCCAGCACAATGCTTTCCAAGGTCACCATGCTGTGCCGAGGCCTGGGGTCAAACAAGGACAGATGGGGATGAGATGCTTCACAGATGCTTTGAGATGCATTTAGTTTCTAACATGGTTTGTTAAAGAATCTCTAAAAAGACTTTAAACATTTTTCTGCATGCATTTTTACACGTGCAGCCTCACCTGGCCTGCAGGCAGGCTCGTGCCTTGTCCTCCCATCTCTCTGAGACGGTGAGGATCTCTTGCAGTTCAGCCATGGCCTTCTCCACTGCATGGTGGGGTGCCAGGCCCACCCCAGAGTCTATCAGCCTCTTCATCAGCTCCAGGGTGACTCGATGAGGCTCAGCCAAGGTGACACGCACCTGGGATATGAGGACAAAAACAGACATTATATGAGGCTACAATATAAACAACTTCTTTAGACACACAGTTGAGATATGGGAGTTCTTAGAGCCCACCTCGTCGAGCCAGCGAGCCTGCTGGAGTTCCTGCTTCAGTCGCGGCAGCTCTGGCAGCTCTACATCCAGTCCACTGCCCAGATCCAACAGCGCCTGCAGCTTGGAGGAATCGGGCATCTCGTCTGACAAGGCTACCTGGGCTCGCTCATGGAAGTCCTCCACATTCTCCAGTAACTCCTGGAAGTGAAGAGAAAGTATAAAGCGTCAAGAAGTTTTAGGAGTAAATCAACAGTATTGATTGTGAGGTTGACGGGAGGAAGAGGGAAAAGAGATACAAAGGTGCGGACTGCGTTTTATTGATTAATGGGGAACTCACTTTGACTTGTCTGGCCTGGCTGATAATGCAGGGCAGCCTGTAGAGCTGATCAACAAAGGCCTTGAGCTCATCCACTGTAAGTTTGGTGCGGTTGCGACTGCTCTCAGAACGCAGACGGCTGCTGCAGACAGACATGGGGGGAAAGAAACAGTTTAAAAGTCAACCCCGGATATATAACCCCAGATTTATTAGACTCACAAATGGAAAAAAAAAATACTAGAGTGTCTGTACATGCTGGGCAATCAGTACATTGAATTCCATTAAGGTGTGCCCATGTGCACTGACCTGTGTCTCTGTTTACGGCTAAGTAGCAGCTGAGCTACAGAGGAGCACGTCTCTGCCTCTTTGACCATCTCTCTCAGCCGACGGAACAAAGTTTTCTCAGGATACTTCCTGTCCTCTGCATCCTCCAGCAAAACCTTCAGCTCTATGAGATCTAAGCAACACACAAAACAATCATGTAATGACAAAAAAAGACACCACCACAAAATGACATCATTCATCTTTGTACAACATGTACATATTTTTGTAGTAACACAAGTATAAAACCTTTCTTGTTTTTCTGGTCAGCAGCCAAAGCTTCGGTGACCCTCTTAGACCAGGTGTCATAAGACTGAGCGCGTGTCTTGACCCCATACAGCATGGAGGGAAACTCCTCTAGATCATAGCGATACCTGAAATACACAGCGCAGATATCTACTTAAGAATCTGGTGCTTGGAATCCAACGTAATATGGAGCATTTGGGTAAAAACAAACAAAACAGATCCCTCACCGAAGACACTTGTTGCCATGCGGACAGTCACAGAGATCTGCTGCATGGTGGAGACAGACCAGCCTGTCCGGACTGCAGGAGCAGGTCAGAGCAGACAGGAAGCAGGTTGTCTTACACTTGTGACACTGACGCTCATCGTCAGGCAAAAGTTCAAACACCTCCTGCTCTGAGGACAGCACCCCCTGTAGACAGAGTTGGAAGAGAGCTAAGTGATGTCGCCATAACTGAACATATTGTGAAAATACAACAATAGGCACAAAACAAGAACTGGCTGTGGCTGTTAACAGTTTTATGAACTACAGGTAAGAGGAGAGATTCAAAGCCACAGGACTGTTACTCCCCCAAACCTTCAGCATAAATAGCAATCATTAAAAAAAAAAAGAGACTCACAATTTCTTGGACAGCCTGTCTCAGTTTTGTCTCCTCCTCCATCATTTCTCCCATTTCCTTGAAGACTGCAGCAGCAAGTTCCACGTCGAGACTTTCTGGATCAGCAGCCATCTTGCACAGCAGCTCCTCATGGGAGAAGACACAGTAGCGATGGAGTCGTCTGTAATGGGCCACACACTGACGACCCATGGGTAACTAGGGAGTGAAAGAATTTGTGAAGGATGAACACTCATATTCAACTTTTTTCTACTTATGTGGAATAAAATATTGCTTTTTTTCTTACCCAGTCAGCAGTGCAGAAATTAACAGCCTCAGCAAAGTTGTAGCCCTGGTTGAAGCCACTGTGGTAGGCTCTGGGGAAAGTCACCACAAACTCCCCAGCACACTGATTGGTCCTGTACACCTGAGGGAGGGGGTGGGGTATGTACATATATTTTACTGTCGACATGGAGCACATGATCAGCATTGATTTAAGACCCAATATCAACCCCATGAACCGCATTTTGCCTCTAATAACTTACAGGGACACCGTGCTCCATGAGGACATTGGGATTCATGATGGTAACCAGTTGATGGAGGAGGTCAGGCTGGGAGTCAAACAGCTCGGGAGCCAACTTTTTCATCACAGCCTCCAGCTGCTCCGCCGCAGAGGCCGGCACTCCGTACCAAGTCTTCGGCTCCCCCCTGGAGAACAGAGGAATAAATTAACATTAAATACACTTTGCTGAGGCTCTTATCCAGAGTGACTCGCAAGTGGAACAGAATAAGGTTTGTTTCATGGATAATTTCATAATTTCACTTTTTTAGTTGTCAGCAGTATTTCCTGCCAACATGCATGTGATCAGAATTGTAATTAAGTCTGGTGTGTTCTTTTTTTGTAACCTCACCAATGCAGGAAGTTGATGGAGTAACTCCAGTGGTCCTCTATGTGCCAGCAAAATGAGGAGAAACACATGCCCACATAGAGCCATGGAACCTTCATACCCGAGATGTCCACGTTGATGTGGGTGAGAACTGACTGCTCCAGCACTGGCATGTTGTTCAGGTTCCAGCCTGAGTTGGCATATTCCTGGTAAGGTGAGGAAACAAAGTGCTTTCTGTCAATTTAGGGCAGACAATTTACTTATTGTAGCACAATAATGTTTTTGAGAAATAAAGCTTTTAAATGATCCGTAAAGTGGAAGTCTGATGTATGTAAATATACCAGGTAATGTCTCTGTGACACAAAGGAACCTCCATCAAAGTAATTCAGTTGCTATACACATTAGATAAAACATTGAGGAAAATAACTAGCTGGTTTTATAATTAAGGTCAATTTGATATGTAACTATTTTATTATAAAGACATAGAAGTAATTTTCTTAAACACAAATAAATAACTAAAAGTTTAGGCAACCCTAGAAGAGTTTTTTGAAGTATTCACAATGTAACCTTTATCTCACCTCCTCATCTCCCAGTAGCCTCCTTTTACCATCCCTAACAGGAAATCCGCTGCCAACCTCTTTGGAGCTGATGTCAGCTCCGTACTCTACAATGACATCCTCCTCAATGCTGCTGACTAGGCGCCAGAACTCTTTCTCCACCAGCTCCGTGGGGACCATCTGGGGGCACAAAGTGGAAATGATGAAATCCCTATGCCTTGTTTCCACAGTAAAAAAGCCCACAAGCAACACACTTAATGTCCAACTGTTGGAGCCAGGTTGTGCCCATCCAGGCCTGAAAGATTGTGAAAGCCAGCTGATGGAAGGGCATTCATATAGCAGTTTGCATAATACAATGAGTGGATTTTATGTACATGAACAGGCATGTTGAAGTAGTCAGACTTGAACTGGTCGGCCATTTCTCCAAAGCTCTGAAGACTGTACTCCCTCACTGCTTGCTCGAAGCCAAACGCCTCCCTGGGCTTACTGCACTCCTGTGAACAAAGACATAAAGCATGTTCATCCTAATGGCAGTCTATATTATATGCATTATCCACAGGGATGGTAAAATAGAAAATTGAAAGATGGGAATATTAGTATGGACTCCACAGTGTTCAAGCCATACCTCAGCAACACACTTAGGGCAGCGCCAGTCCCCTTTGGGCACGTCCTGCAGAGGTGGAATCAGGCAGAAGGTGTGGTAGCTGTCGTCACAGCCATCGCACAGCAGGAGCCGGTCCTCCTCATCGCCCCGTCCACACACCAGGCAGAGGTAGAGATCAATCTGGGTGATTTATGCCACAGAAAATGCAGGGATGGTCACACTCAGAGTTTCCCAAAATGCGTAAAAAATATAAACCATGAGGCAAATGCAGAACACAATGAGCTGGCACTCACAAAATTGACCTCCAGGGTCTCCTTTCGTGGTCTCATCTTGATGGCAAAGGCCTGAGCTTTGAGGTGACGCTGTTTCTTGTTGTATCCGTCATCTGGTGAAAGGAGAAAAATACCAGAGTAAGAAAAGAAACACTTGCAGCAACACTCCAGATGTGTCGTTACCATGAGGAAAAAGATAGGTCAAACAAAAATGATCATTACCAGCTGAAACAATCTCCAGGCCGACCATCTTGGGACTTGTACCAAAGATCTTTAGGCCTTTTGGCTCCTTGTTTTCCCTCTACAGAAACAGAAACAGCAACAACAACATCAGCAAAATGTGAAACAGAGTGATCCTGCTAAAAGGTTAAATGTTGCATGCCTCTGGGGAGCATGCCTGCAACAGCTGGGAATCTGGGAAGGGGCCGGAGAAGGATGCTTACAGCAAAAGAGTAGAGGAAGAGGCTCTATTTTGGTTAAATCTTGCTCTTCAATAAAACCGATAGCAATAGGCCTAAACTGATAACTTTGATTAATTTGATAAAAAAATACATTTAACAATATGTTACTACATATACTAACCTGTTGCACCGGGGATAAGCTTAGCCAAAAGATTAAGCCTTAAATAGTGTCTCCCAATCTCTTTGTCTACTCAACTCCTACCATTATATTTTTTTTTGTTTACCTCAGACTTAAGGCGCCTGGAGCGTCTCTCAGGCAGAAGCCGTTCTTTGGTTTGCATTCCATCACCTTCCCCATCTTTCTCTTTTTCCTCTCCCTCATCTTGCTCCTCTTCCTCCACTGCCTCCTCCCCAACTCCCTCATCCACTTCTTCCCCATCATCTCCTTCCTCGTATAGCCGCTGGATGCCCTGAAAGAAGGGGGGTGGAAAGACATTGGGTTTTGGAAACCCTTCAAAATCTATCCAGTCCGGGCTTTGAAGAAACAAAGCTGTTATTACTGTGGCATTTGGCCTAAATCTGTTTGCAACATGTTTAATTTGGTCAAGTTTGGTTAGTGTGCTGCAGTACAGAGCGAACAAAGCCTGAAATTTGAGAGGGATGCTTGGAACAGCAAAAACATTTCGCTCAATGGGGAAAAAAGTAAAGTAACCAAATAACAACACCCACACACAAGATGTTCACAATATGCACAAATTCAAGTCAATATTAACACTGTGTCTGTATGTTGCTGTGTCAAAGCCTCCAGATTAGGGCTGGTTCTGTCAGAAAACCCATCCCCAGATTGCTACAGCTCAGTTGTATGTAACATGCAAACTGTGTTCACTCGTCAATGTTGTATCAGCACCACTTACGGTCAGTGTGGCCCCAGTCTGGAAGAGTTCATATGGATAAAGGATCCTCTCATAGTGGGAGCGCAGCAGCGAGCCAGTACCTTTCCCTGGAGGAAAGCTCATTCGGCTAGCCACCTTGGACCACCTCTTCTCCTTACATACTGTTTCAAAGCCGCCCTCTGACGAGACAATCTAAAAAAAACACATAAGGGAGGAGTTTTTTTTCCCCAAGCAAACAAACTAGCATGACAGAAATCAAAACACATCATTTATCGGCCAAAAGCAAGACAAAGGTTAGAGAAATAAGCAGCTGGCTAAAATAATTGTTATATAATGAGTCTAAAACCAACAGTTTATAAAACACAACTGATCTAATTTTACCTTGCTGAGCTGATAGAGGTCCAAAACCTTTCTCTCCACATGAGGGAATCGGATCTTTGATCCCTGCAGTTCCCAGAACTTTGCGATTTGATCTAAAAAGTTGAGCTTTACCCGAGTGAGGGCCTGGACAGAGAGGGAGAGAGAGGACAGATTCTAAATGCAGGAGCCTGTTATCTGCTGTCATGCAGATAAGATACCTCAGGCAAAATTATGTTCAAGTGGCTGCACCCTGATATACCATCATACTTCTTTGGTTATGTGAAAACCTTAGAGATCCAACAGTGGAACTGTCCTGCTGTTCTTACTTTAAATTAGCCATGAGAAGGAGTAGAAAGCTTGAAAAACATACATTAAAATCTCAGCTGGTGCAAGACAGAGGACACTGTAATTGGAAGTGAACACTCGGCTACCCAAAGGGTAAGTAGCATTAATGAGTTTATAAACAGCACAGAGAGTACATTTAAACGAGTTGAAAATAGCATGTTGTGCTTCTGAATACTGTTAATTTCATGTTCTTGTTCATATTCAAAACCAAATAACTTATTTATCAAATGGCATGATGCATGATATTCTACTCACCTCTAGTTCATTCAGCCTCTGTACACGAGGAGTGAAGCGGAAGTTGCGTACATCGCAGGCAAAAGGAGGCTGCCAGTCCTGATGGACCAGAAAACAGGGACATACATTCTTTCAAAAACAACTTCTACAAAGAGGAAATGACAGGAACAACACTGCAACTTGGAGCAATCTCAATCTCTTAAGTGTTTCTTATGGAAGATAAGGCAATAAACAGAACTTATAACCTGAGGTTAGGGATTCTAACGATTGATAACACGAGTTCCCACATTGTTTGAAAAGTGCAGTAAAGCTTGTTTTTGGACAGAATCAACTGTGTATAAATGCCCATATAAAGCTATTAATTTCAATACGTAATTGAGTCCACACTTAGTAGTTTGTTGGCTACACAGATATACCACACAAAGAACAGTTTAAGTTTCTAAAAAAAAATACAATGGAATGGTTACTTTGGTGTTTAAATAACATAGCATAAGTGTGTGGTTATTATCTAAGCAGGAGCGACAGGCCCGAGTGTAGCCCAGTGTCGCATCTTCGCAGCTAACGAGGTACAATCACTGTCTGTAACTTGGCTAGCCATGAGGAAAAATAAAAACAAAGAAACTAAAACCCGAACTGTTGAGTTCATTTCGCTTTTTCCAAAACTTTTCTGAACAAAAAACTAAACCAAATACCTCCCAAGCGCAAATTATGTAAAAATGAGAGCAGACAAATTGCGCTTATTTGACCTCTGTTAGTGTAATGGCAACTAGTAATGTCATTGCATATCGCAAAATTGAGGCAGGCCCTGGTAAACCACAACTACGTACATATGAGCATATCAGGCAAATAATCTCAGACTATAATCACATGTTTATTCAAATGTTTTTCAATGATGTGTCTGTTTACCTCAGGGGGTCGGATCTTGCAGATGCCTGTTTTCTCTGCGATGGGTCTGATCTTGTTAATAAATCCTAAAGGATCCGAGAAATCCTCCCAACTCGGCTCAAAAACCGGGCATTCAGGAGGGGGGACGAACTCAGCAAATGCAGACATGGTGTGTTGACACTGAAATAGTCCTTTAATATATTATGTAATTAAATTGCACCGACTTGAGCTCAACAATCCATGATTATTTCCAATAATTTTCGTCTTGGGGAACTTCCTCTGTGTCCATTGTGATCCTTGAATTTTCCAAAATGATAAATCACTTTACTGACAGGCCATCCCAGTCGCGATGGCGATTCATAATCTGTTTTGAAAACGAATGCATAAATCCAACAACCGAGCAGATCAATGTTTTGACATCATCCACAAGCAGCGGGCCAGGCCAGGCCAGGCCGGGGAGTCTTCTCTCCACCACTCCCCTACCTGGGACGGAGGGCAGGGTCAGTCCGAAACACCATCATTGCTTATCACATACGACAACTTCACAATCACAACCCTGCAGCGAAGACTCAGGCCAAGGACGATCGCAAAATACAAAAATAAGTTTGTAAACACAAAACAAATATACTCCGTCTCCGAAGCCTTTGCTGCGATATCATGTAACGCTAGCTAACATTGCTAATGCTGCATCTGTGTACCTGGGCAGTGCATGATCTCTTCGTGATGTTGCAACAAAAGTTATCCACGGTTGTCCTGTGGCAAGACGATAATGCTCATTAGCTTGCTAACGTAATCACGTTCGCTCGTCAGGCTTCCTCGGATAAACACTTGACTTTACGTTCACTTATCCAAAGCATCTCAGAAGGCTAAGTGTCAGTCAATGTGGAGAACAACAAGGAAGAGGCTAGTAGTGGCAAGCGTATCGTTACATCGTTCACCAATCCCATAACTCGGTGCTACAACCCCCATTCATTGAAGCATTTGAGGCAAAGGAAAACTAGCATACAGCTAATTTGGTTGGCTAAAACCAGCTTAGCTACCGCTACTCGTTGCGCAGCTAACATTGACGTTAGCAGAGAATATCGGCTGTACAGAGCAGTTCGCTAATGGTTTTTAGGTTAGTCGGAGTTAAATAGACAAAAGGCTATATTTCTTTTGCTTTGTTTTACCGTGTATCACTTTCCGTGTTATTTAACGTCGTCTGTACGTATTGTGTCGGCATTAGCTAACGGCTAGTATCACCTAGCAAGGTTGGGAGAACTGTTATGGTGCTTTCATGAGCACTCGGAAAACCCTTAACTACTTCCGAGGTCGCAGGTTGGAAAAATGTACTGCTTAGCTTGTAAAACTTGTTTCAGGCGACCTGAATGATGGCTCATATGATGTGTTGCATCAGCACAATAAAGGAGAAACCATGATATCCAGGAAGTAACTTTAAATTCGGACACCAGATCATAATTTGTGGTTTCATTGATACCCACATCGTTCTCTTGTCTGGCTATGCCATCTGAACGCCACGTCTGAGCGACAGCAAAAACTTTGGCAGCATCGTTTGTACAAAGATGAGTTGTAACAACGAAAGACTGTGTTTGACATTGACCGATTTTTTCGGCCCAATTTAAAAAGTCGTAGTCAAAAACAGTTCAGATATTGACACACATTCTTACAGTGCGGCTGAAATCTTTCCCTTTCGCCTTGCAAAGCTACAAATAAGATGATATACCAATAGTTAAAAAATCAGTTAAAAAGACAAAACGGACTGAACCTTATTTCCTGTATATTTGACACATTTTACATGGAATGTACAGTGACAAGAGGTGTCATCATTTTCTAGTTATTGTCAGAACTAGTGGAATTTTCCTTACACACAAATATTTACTCAGTCATTTCTCAAGGATATGTGACACAGCTGGTTTTCTAAGAAAAAAAATCCCTCTTTCCATTTACTGGTTTTCACTTCCTTTAAAAGTGGGATTCCTTTATACTCAACTCATATCTGTGTCTTAGTCCTTCTAGCCTGAGATGCGAATGGAGGAGGCGAGAAAGTGACAGAGAGAGAAGTCTGTCAAAGCTACAGTCATTTTACTAAATGAGACTTCTTAACCTTAAAACTACCACTTTCAAGCAACATTCATTAAAAAGACCCGTGGCACAGCTTCATTCTGTCTATTTTGTAAGAGCTTGTTGCTTATTTCATGATTTCAGTCAACAGTCTTTAGAAAACAGCTTTACTTTACAAATAAAGATGAATAGAAAGTTACACACACATATATTAAACAATGTATAAATTCTCTCTTTCTCTTGATCAGAACCACACTTTTGAAGCTTAAAAAATGATGAGGGACATAACGCGTGGTCTAGCATTTTATTATCTCAAATAGCTGATACAACTTATGAATACATCAGAAAGAATCACTCCCACCATGGTTTGGATATTCCAACTATGTGTCACATCTCATATACATCATGGGTGCTGAAAGGGCTTTTGCAAAGGATGCAACAGAGCATCTTCGTTCATAGCTCCTCTCTCCTCAAGAAGCATGTTAGGATTTGAAAGATCCTTCAGCATGGCTCAGAGTAATAGATTTCCTGATCATAGGCAGGAGGATGGAGAAGAGATGGGACGGGAAGGCACAAAATTGAGAGATTACAGGGGCCACCTGCCATTATTTTCTTATTTTGCTTTGTTCAGTACATTTCTGAACACCAAAAATGACTCTGTAGCACCCAGCCAATAGCAGGTTGGAGGGTGGGATTCAGTAAGATAGTCACCAAGCTCCAGTGCAAGCAAATATATAGAAGGAGCTTTCACTGGGAAGGAGGGAATTACTATGTATATGATGTTCATGCACTGCAACCAAAGAATTCTACACTTTTCACATTTATGGCACAAAACATTGGAAAAGAAACAATATGAATTTAATCAACTTTAAATGAAGTCTTGACATCTTTGGTGTTTAGTAGTCATCATGAAATGGATACTCTGGATGATCAGACCACCTGTTGAGGCAGTAAAAAGACATTGTGTTTACGTATCGCAGGAACAGAATAATCACTCTGGCTGCAGTAAACACCAGTACTCACATGAGAAGTTCCACAAAACGAATGTTCTTGTTCAGCCCCTCAATGGCCTTCATGTCAGCCTCAGAGAGAGTGAAGTCAAATATCTGCAGATCAAGTGCAACACATATCATTAAACAATTCCTGCTTCAGGTTATGCTCAGCGTGCTGAATTGCTAGCTAACCAGATGCAAACAAACCTGAAAGTTCTCCTTGATGCGAGCAGAGTTGAAGCTCTTTGGGATGACCACCACTCCTTTCTGCACATTGAACCTCAAAGCCACCTGGGCTGTGGTCTTGTTATACTTCTTAGCAAGTGATACCAGGAGCTCATCTTCTAATAATGGGGGGCATTTAAGGTTTACCCTGTGGAGATTATTATTTTAAAAAAATGACAAAGCATATTACACATGTTCAGTTAAACACCGACTGTATAAGTGAAAGGTCTCATAAAAGCAATTTAATTGGTTGAGCCAAGAACACTGTGACCTTGTTCTCTGGTGTTCTTAGTTACACATTCATTGCATGTGACAAGTGTGCTTTTCTTCACATACCAGGATGGATCTCTAGATGTGCCCAAGGGACTGTATCCCACAATAACAATATCGTTCTGCCGGCAGAACTCAAGCAACTTTGGCTGGGTGAAATAGGGATGGCATTCAACCTGTTTTTAAATAAGCACATATGCAAAGAGTTTTGAAAAGGTCCTAAAAGTATACTAATTTAGTCTATATTTATCTGCCAAGCCACTTTTCTTAAAGACACCTTATCATTTGCTTAACATTTTCATTGAATCGGTATAAAACAGTGGTTTTCAAACTTTGGGGCATGGAGTTACTGTAATTGAGTTGTGGATGACTGGGCGAAAATATGACCTTAAACTAAGCTGACTGACGATGATTTACGCAGAGAAAGTGAATGAGATTGTGTTGAACCTTATTTTAACTTAAACGTAACTTTTTTAAATTATATACCTCCCCTGTCATTGTTTACAATAGATGAAAGTTGTGAATTGGATGTTCAGAGATCACACCACACACTTTTTGGCCACTGAGAGCGGTCACGCCAAAGAAGTTTGAGAACCACTGGTTTAGAGTTATAATGAGTTGCTGACTTTGGGCATTCTATGTGTTTGTCCATATTTCTTTTCTCTTTTTAATTTCAAGTTTCATGTTTATGTATAATTGCCTTAATCTATAATGTATACCTGGTTTGACACAGGTTTGTATTTCAGCCCGGGTTTGTTCATGATCAACTCCAGTTGTCGCTTGTTGAAGTTGGATACACCAAGAGATTTGACAAGTCCAGCGTCTTTACACTCCTCGAAAGCCTGTCCACAGTGTAAAAAACATTGGCAGAATTCATAAATTAATTCTTTGAACTTAAAACAAAATGCCACCTTTATTTATGAGCAACACGGAACACTGCCAATGGCTCA
>JAQNCA010000018.1:7012572-7025311 GCA_029783725.1 Acanthurus tractus
AAATAAAAGTCAACGAAAGAAAAAATCTTGATCCCCAAAAATCAGTCCCACAGTTTTCAACATTCTGTGAAAAAAAATAAGTACATTAGGAATTCAACTCTTGATAACTAGTTTGTGAAAGAAAAGGACTTCTCTAAGGAATTTTAAGCAATAAAAATATTTTAATAAAACGCATTAATTTTTATTTACATTATTATTGCAACGTTTTTATTTTTTCATTTTCGCACTCACTTAATTTTTTCCATGGCTCGTTTGTCTTCTACGCCGGCAACAATTACTTCGGCCGTCCATAGGTTATTTAATCTTATTACTGGTGTTTTTTTAATGTTCAGTAGTGCAGACGGTGCAGGCTGCTCCCTCCCCTCCGCCCTCACCGCCCCCACATCACCAGGAGAGATCAGTGTCGCCTCTCCTGCCGCTTTAACTAGGATGTCCTCCTTCCTGACGGGTTGCTCTTCAGAGGAGACGCGCACCGTCCACTGCCGCACTTCAGCCGTCGATCATCCAAAAAATATTGATATATTATTATAAAATATTGTGACATTTTGAGGCTCGAGAGGTTAAACACTTCAAACAGAGTCCGATGGCCCGTTGGACGTTACTTTTGTTTTTTCTGTGCGGAGTTTTGCATGCAGAAGGTAAGAGTACAGCTAAAGTTTGTCATCGGTGTGCAGAATTTGGATAAATTCTAAAACTGTGAGTGGTTTGCGTACCTTGATTTTTTTTGAGAGAAAAGCACACGTGAGGTGTTTCAGATGTTTGACTTATTTCCCACAAAGTGTGCGTCTATCTGAGAGTGTGAGTCCCTTGTAATTAAACCTGAGTCACTGGCACTCAAGGGGCAGCCTTGCTATTTTTCCATCTCCTTCGCCACATGCGTCTTCTTTCTATTTCTAATCCTCATGCCATCATTCCAACACTGCAGAGATTCAGCCTCCCACTGTGCAAGAGTGCTGTCAGGATGGGAGGAATCGGGCCCTGGGAGGACAAGACTGTACAGTCCTCCCCCTCATCTCCTCTTCCCACACCTGCAGGTAAGTAACACCTGGTTTCTCAAGAGAGCCTGGTTCCCTGGAGGGTCTCCAAATGGGGCCCAGGTGAAGGCGGTATAGGGGATATAGAGAGGGAATGCATGAAGTTTATTATATTTAATTTATTAGATTTATCTACAACGAATGCAACTTACAAACAAGTTGCACCTCTATATGACAGTTTGAAATTTGCACCTGAAAATGTGTGTACCCTTGTAGGCCAGAATTTGCAATGGTATTTTTAAAAGCAGGAAAGACCCTCAGGGTTGCAAGCCCCAAATCATCTCCACAGCCCTCAACCATCCATGCTACATAGTAACTACACAGTAAGTACAGGCGTTAAGTGGCCCCCTGGAGCATTTTTAACACTAAAGGGCCCTGTTTGACTGTTAGAACATGGAGGTGGTGATTGATGAAATAGTGAAACACCTGGTCAACACATGGAGGTCAGCAGAGGGAACATTTGCCAGGGAAAGGAAGGGGGAGAGAGGGTTTTGTCCAAAGCAAAATTTAACCTTTTAAGTCCAAAAATAAATCAAAAATTTCAAAGCAGATGCTCATGGTTGCAACATCTTTTCAACCAAGGGGCATTATTTATTGGTACAACTAAATATGCTTCATGTCGCAACAGAAATCCACTCGCAGTCTGCTGATCAACTCTATCTAATGTAAATAGAAAGTATTTCTTCATGCCTTGTTTCCAACTCTTTCCTCATAAAGCAAAGAGTGCAGTTTCTGTTCCCCCTCAGGTTTCATGCCAATTTTTTCTTTTTTTTTTGTTGCTGTTTATTTACAGGATTGCCCAGGAGCAATGCTGTGCAGCAGCAGCAGAAGACCAACTCTGTGACAATGGCATCAAGATGGCCCGGGGGCAGGGGGCCTGTGAGAGGCCCTTCTTCCAAGGAGATCCCTGGGAAACCAAAATCTCTAAGGTTGTCCTCCTACCTTTTGTCAATATCTCCAACCTTTGCACGTCTCCTCATTCTAATGCATATAGCCTTTTATAAATCGGTACATAGTTAGAATGTTTCTACAGAGATATCACATTTGAGATAAGATTTCTTTCGGACTGCTGTTCAGATGTGTTGCGACTGCTGTGTGCTCGGTTTGATGATGGCGAGCCGCGGCCCGAGCTGCGAACTGCAGGGTTTGTTGCTGGGGAGGCAGTGTGCTTACACGGCTAAAACCTGCTGTGGCAAAAACACGACGGAGGAACAAAACCCAAATGATGAAGGTAGAAAAAGTCCTAAATGATTGTGTGCTTTTCAGTCCTTTATGTCCTTGATTACCTCCACTTTGTCTTATCTTGACTTGTGACATCACTTGAGTGAATCTATTAGATTTCTTGCAGCTCCCTCTGAAGCCACAAAAGGCATTGTACAGCTTTTCACATCTGCAGTAGTTCTCTGTTAAAAGACTTTAATGTGTGAAATTGGTGGAGTTCTGCTTTAACGACCTACAACTAATTTGTAATAAATTATTAGTGGCACTTATTAAAAAGCAGAACCAAAACCTTGATGTTCACAGAGATTTGGCCAGGCTAAAGGAGTTTTTTTTTTAAAAGAAGTGAATGGCTCACATTGAAACACACAGCGTTACCAGGAGCAATGGGGGCAACCCTGATTCCACACAGGGCTGGATAAATGGCCTTGGTGTGGCAGCTGTAGAGCAGAGACAGTCTAGGTCACTGGGGTATTCACTAGACTAATCTGCAGACACCTTGCCAAATGGCAGCTTGGCGCCAACTGGTGTTGTGGCTTGTTGCTTTTGTCGCCTAGCTGGCTTCAGGTGGAAAACACAAATGTGGGACAGAAAAATTCTGCAAAAACACTCTGTTTTGGTTGTTTGTGAAGAAAAGCAAATCAGTGCCTTACTGATGTGGAGTTGAGGAGATTTGATGAGTCTTCTTGAGTAACAAAGAGCTGAATATTTGCACATTTTTTTGGTTTTAATGAGGCTTTCATCCTTTTTAGAACCAGTGACGGAAAAGCCTGAGACCAGTGTCACTGCCAAACCTCCAGAGGGGTCAGACACCTGTAGAGGTTTGGCACCTTCTTTTCTTAATGTGATCTCCTGTGTTTAAATAAAAGTGGTAAGGAGCTTAGGCACCAGCCTCTTGGTGGCTTTGTCTCTCATTAACCATTGACTTCTGTAATATAGGACACACACACTGTACTTTGTGGTGTCTACTACTTAATTATGTCTCTGCTGTTTTCAGACTCCTTTTGCTCCCAGCTGTGTGTAGGTAATGGTACATGTGCATGTCATGATGGTTATCAACTACAAAAGGATGGAGTGAGCTGTGAGGGTAAGTACTGTCAATGGCATTGTGACTTTCCCATAAATCTTTAAAGAGAAGGGATTTTCAGCTCTTCTAAGCTGCTGTTGGCCAGGTGCATCTCTTTGAGAAACATCTCAACAGCTTTTGAACAAATTGTCATTTATTTTTTTTAGAGGATTATTGTACCAAGTGAATGCATCCTAATGACTTTGGTGTTTCTGCAGCTTTTGAATGCATCGTCATTTGGCTGTAAAACTAATGACATTCCAGTGAGCCTTTATAGGTTTAGTACTAATTTAAAATGTCAGCATGCTAACATGCTAAACAAAAATTTAAAAAATGGTAAAAATGATTGTTTTTAAATAAGAAAATCCAAGCATTGTCAGCGGGAACATGTTTGTTAGCATGCTAACATTAGCATACTGCTGGGCTGTACACCATTTTCATTTACAATAAAAGCAAAATGTGACTGCACAATCCACTGAAACTGCTTTAATAAACAGATAGACTGCTTTTCTAATTTTGGACTCGATGCCTCTCTTCTCAGATGTTAATGAGTGTCTGACTGGCAGTCACAACTGCGTCTTTGGCCAGTTTTGCATTAACACAGAGGGCTCTTTTCGCTGTCAGAGGGAAACTGGCTGTGGCACGGGGTATGAACTCAGAGACGACAACAATTGCCAAGGTAACAAGTCGGGAGCACTGTAGAAATTACAAACAAATATACAAATCATAATGACAGTGGCTAAAACAGCCATGAGAGTACCAACAATCTTTACCAAGTGGTAAAAATGGCAGGGACATGACTTGTTTTACAGGACTTCATGTAAAACAAACTAAATTTATTCATAGTATATTTATGCTTTAATCATTTTTTCCTCCTTCTCTGTTCCAGACATAGATGAGTGTACTTCAGGGACCCATAACTGTGGACCAGACTTTTTATGCAGCAACACAGTCGGCTCATTCCGCTGCCACCCGAAGGAGAAATGCACAGAAGGTTTCATTCAGGACGCTGCTGGCAGCTGTATCGGTGAGTTTAGTTTATCACAGTCAAGAAAAACCATTTCATAGCAAACATGTTTTATGTGTTAACATTTAATGTGTTTTCTTATCAGATATAAATGAATGCGTGGCCCACACGAGTCCATGCCTGCCTGGCCAGACCTGTGTCAACACAGTGGGCTCATTCACCTGTCGCAGGAACACAGTCACCTGTGGACGAGGATACCATCTAACAGAGGATGGCACGCGCTGTGAAGGTCAGTAATATCAAATTTAGCCAATTTTATGTTTGCAAAGCTTCCAGTAGAGTGTTTTTTGCTCTTTTTGCTCTTTTTCAATCTAATGAGATGTCCACTCTCCACTTACAGATGTAGATGAGTGTCGCACAGGCAATGTGTGTGGCAGCCATGGTTGTGTCAACCTGGTGGGCTCATACCGCTGTGAATGCAGAATTGGCTACATCTTCAACAGTATCACCAAACTGTGTGAAGGTACAGTCGGAATTCATCCCAGCCATTTTGTTCAGCTAGAATTTTTTAGTACACATCAGCTACTGTTTCAACTCTGACTGTCTGTGTCTTTATTCTTTAGATATTAATGAGTGCAGGCATTATCCTGGACGACTCTGTGCCCACAAGTGTGATAACACAGAGGGGTCCTACCAGTGCAGCTGCACCACTGGCTTCAAACTGTCCCACGATGGCAGAAACTGTGAAGGTATAATCGCTCTTTAACTTCACCGAGCCTTTATGACTCATGTTAGTGTCATATGTGTGATATTTAATGATGAATGCTAAGAAGATGACGTGTTGTGTCTGCATGCTGTCAGATGTCAACGAATGTGAAGCCAACCCTTGCAGCCAGGAGTGTTCAAACGTCTATGGCTCCTACCAGTGCTACTGTCGCCGTGGATACCAGCTGAGTGACATTGATGGAATAACATGTGAAGGTACTGTTGGCTATCAGTCAATCACCATGAACTGCATTGCATATTGCTCACTTTGACTCTCTGCTGCCCTCAGACATCGATGAGTGTGCTCTGCCCACTGGAGGACACGTTTGCTCCTACAGCTGCTCCAACGCTCCAGGAAGTTTTTACTGCACCTGCCCACCTTCAGGCTACACCCTCTCCCCCAATGGACGCACATGCCAAGGTCAGTAGAAACACCTTATCTATCGCTTAGCATTGTTGTAAAAAATTTGGATTCTAAATACTGTTAAATGTCTAACCTCCATCTATGTGTTTTCAGATATCGATGAGTGTGCAGCAGGGAGTCACACCTGTTCTGTCTCTGAAAGCTGCTTCAACATCCAGGGAGGATTTCGTTGTCTGTCCTTCACATGTCCGCCAAACTTTCGGCAAGCAGTGCGGGGGTAAGAGCTGGTAATGCTGAGCTGTTCAAACAAAAGGGTTGAGTGTCCCCAGCAGAGCATGATGCATCTCACTCATATGTAGTTTAGCAGTAAGATTAGGTTCGACTCCCTTCAGATTTCATTTTCTTTTTCTTGTTTGAATCCCGGGCATGTGGATTCGTATGGCTTTGGCCTGCTGTAAACATTTGCCTGCAGTTTTCAGTTGCCAATTCCTCTCACTCTCCAGCTTCCATTTAATACTACCTCTATCTGTTCTTCCCTCTTTTATTGCACATGTATCCGGCCGCTTACGCCCTCCATCCAATGAGCACTTCGTTTTCTCCCTTTCAGCCATTGCGAGCGCGTAACTTGCGAGTTCACGCGGGATCCTGCGTCGTGTTACTTACTCCCACTGAGAATCTCCTTCTACAACATCAGCTTCCCAATCAACACTCCCGTCCCCACTGATGTATTCCGGATGGGACCCTCTAATTCTGTGCCAGGAGACAAAATACTGGTCAACATAGTCTCTGGAGATGAGGAAGGATACTTTGTTGTGCAGCAGCAGGCTAATGGAGGAGAGATCTCACTGCGCCGGGCCTTGTCTCAGCCACGGGACTTCTTTCTGATTGTAGAGATGAGGCTGATTCGCTATGGGAAAACACATCTGTACATGGCCAAGATCGCTGTGTTTGTCACAAATGAACTGTCCATCCGACTCCTAAGAACATTTCCGTATTAGAAGTGTGTTAAATTTATAAGTTTCAAGTTTGATACAAGTCTTATTTTAATCTCATCTTTGGTGTACTAATATGGTGCCTTTTATTTCCTTCCATCCTTTTCTTCATGCTCACAGCTCCAGCTTTCCATCTACCCTTTAATACAGTTAATAAGAGGCAAATCTTTATTTCTTGTTCAGCTCAAAAACACTCCATAACTCATCTAAAACTAAAATTAAATTACAGCGGACTATAATGGTGAGTTTGGACAGTTTTTTTTAATATCTTTATTATTATTCCTAAATAAATAGCCTTCTTTTATTCTCAGCATCCATCTGTTAAATCTCCTCTTCTATATTTTCAGCTCATCATATCAATCAAAAAGTCAAACAGTCAAATATGGTTTGTAACATCGTTCCAGATTATTTGCTATTGAGCTCTAGTTTGAAAGCTGGAACAGAGTGTTTCCTATAAAGAAAAGAATGGATTTTTTTTAAGGGGGGGGGGGGGACTTACACACTGTGAATCACAGTTTTTCACCACTCATATCACAGTCTGTGATATGAATGATGAAAAAAAAACCTGTTCAGCATTTTGGAAAATGAGCGAATTTGTTCTCTTTCTGAGAGTTAGATGAGAAGATTCATACCACTTTCACAGATACAGCCAGCACACGGACATCTTGGCTAGACAGCTAACTTGGCTTTTTGTCCGGTTAACCTTCCGAGAAGTCACTGTGTCAGGCCAAGAAATACATATCACCCCAACACAGAAGACATAAAGTTAGTGAACTTCAAGAGGTGTTTTAGATTTATTACCTTTGGGCAGAGCCAAGCTAGCTCCTTCCTGTCTTTATGCTAAGCTCAAGGTTATCAGTGGCTGTAGCTTAATTTTTAATGTACAGTATTAAAGAGTTAGATTGATCTTCTTATCAAAAAGCCTTTATTGTTATTTATTCTGTAATATGATGTAGCGGTGGATTTAAAGAATGTCAGGACATCATACCACTAGATGGAGCCCTTTAGCTGTTAAGGATCTCCACAACACTGTGACAGGATTTATTCTTGTGCTTTATTTTGCATTGAAGGCAGCTTCCTCTACCTTACGTCTGTAGGGCAGATTCTGTTGATGTGTAATTGCTATATGTGTGGAATTAAAAAGTGATGTAAAAATGTTTTTTCAATCTTTAAAATCAAAGCATAAACACACAGAGGCAATGGTTTCTGCCACTACTCCCGTCCTTCCTTCAATGTGGTCATTCCCAATGTTGAATGCTATTTTTTCCTATATCTGTTCCAAGCCGGCTCACCATAGGATCAAACAGGCCTCGCTTTGGTGAATAGTAAGAAAAATAAGTGTGGCACATATTTATGGGCACCTGGGGCTCAGCCAGCATGGGGCTCAATTAGTGGTGGAGCAGCATTACAGCTCATGTGATGGATGGTACTTTTAGTGTTGGTATTGGGTGGTTATCAGTTAATTTGCTGTAAATGATACCAAAAGGCCAGTAGCTGTGTTGGTCAGCCGGGTAAAGGAAGCCAGGCAAATTTTCCACTGTTCTACTTTCCGCCTAGTGGTTTTTATGGTTGACTACATACAGAGCTGATTGAAAATACAAATATATGATATATACGCAGTAATTATTCTCTTAAATCATCGGATTATATAACCACCTACTTTCCAGAATTCTTGGATATTTATTTTCAAGAGTAAAAATAGTGTAATGCTTTATGATCAAAATAGTAGTATGTGTTTTTTTTGGAGTCAGACTTTGGAGAGACACTTTTATGCTAATTCTTTAGCCAATTCTGTTAAGGTAGTTATATTTTTTCCTCAGTTTATCATGTGACTGTGATGTCATTGGATCACACCAATTACATTCATTCTTACATGCCCTCACATGGTTTCGACCATTTTGTTTTTCCTTAGTGGCATATTGCTGGTGCTGAATACCACCCAATCATCTCTGTGGCTTTGGCCTCAGGCTTAGCAACCAACTTGGACTCACCTGCTTGCTGCTAATTACATGGTTCTTCTCCCTTTGCAGATTTTGAGGTTATGGTTGAAAGCACTACTGTCTTCATGTTGGGGAGCCCCACAAACATGGTTTTTGGTTGTTAAATTAGGGTTTGGCCTCTTTTGAAGGCACCCGGTCTCTGGTTAACCATGAAGGTCTATGGGGCTATTCAGGTGATGCCAGGTTCTTGCTGAATTCAGCTCTGGAGCTTTGGTCTAAACATTTTCTTATGAAAAATTAAAGGAAATTTACAAGTCCCCTATAGATTGTGTTTAGTCCTCTTGCGTTGGCGCACGTCATAAATCTCTTTTCTCGTATTTCTTTCCATCCTGTCATCTTCTCTTCTTTCCAATGGTCTTTTTTAGATCGAGGCAAGATGCTTCAGTCAACATGCGTTGTATCAAGGCCTGCCAACCTAATGACATCGGCTGCAATCTAGACCCTGTCCACCTCATCACCCACACAGCCCTCTCTTTGCCATCCTTCAGAGACTTCCGTGACCCAGAGGGTAAGACAATAAGGAAATACAGCAAGTTCTTAGAAGCAGCTTTTTAATGTGTTTGTATAGTTCTCCAAAATAGAGAACAGGTCTTTCTAATGGTTATATTGCAAAAGTATTCGGTCTGTTGTTGCTCTTTATCAATATTTAACTGTTTTATTTAGTGGTTATCAGGCTGTTGTATAGTCATGGTTTGTGTCAGCCACACTGAAAACCTCACAAAGTCCACTTGTTGGTTGGATTGCTCCTGTGTAGTGAGATATCATATTTGACAGTTTCACTAACTAAATTCTATGCGTAGGCTTGACAGTCACAAAATGTTGAGTTCAAGTATTTATATAAAACATTCATTTTTCAAATTCGACTGGTAGAAAAATGTGCAACACATCCATATTTAGAGTTAATAAGAGATTTTGTGAGGCTGTTAAATACAAGTAGACACCATTTTTGACTGAAAGGGTTAACGTTGTAGCTTGTAGTTGTAAATTGAAAAATTATTTGCAGGCTCAATGAAATAAAACTTTCCACCCACCAACCTGCCACAGCGCATAAGATTCATTTACTTTGTTCAACCCACAGAGCAATTGTTTAATTACATCATAAATATCCATTTCGAAGACCCAGATGTGCTCAGTGGTTTGCATCTATCACACTAACAGAAATGTTATACCAATTCTTCCATCAGATATAGTTTTCCTGCGGACAGTTGCGGCGGTTAACCCTGCTCCTCTACCCGGGGCCACTGATGTTTTCTTTGACATCCTGGCTGCAGATGACCAGTTCTCTTTTGATGTGCAGAAGCGTTCCCATCAGGGCATGATTATGGGTAAGATGAGGGAGTATTACTTGAAACCAGGCAGTCAAATCTTTATTAAATCCTTTATTGAATAAAGAAGATACTACATGTGATTTATAATTCTCCCAAAACTGAATTTCAGTTGTTAATCCCAGTTTGTTTCCTCTCTCAGGTGTGGTCCGACAGGTGAAACCTGTCATCGGCCCCAGGGATATTGTGTTGGAGGTGGCTATGAACTACGTCAAGTCAGGGGTCATTTCCCATCGTAACATTGTTGTCATCCACGTCTTCATCTCTGAGTTCTGGTTCTGAGCTGAAAAGAGAAGGAAATTGCTGTTTTGACGATACAACTAATAACTTGGCAAACATTATTTAAGTATAGTTTTGAATATCTGGAGGAAAACGTATTCCTCTTTACACTGAAAAAAACCCTTTAAATGTTAATGCTTTTGGATACAAGATGAGATAAATGACCAGATTTGGTTCATTTGCAAGTGTTCTGAAAACAGTTATATAAGTAGTTTGCAACCTATCCAGAGCATTTGTTTTGAGCAGGTCTCTTTCATTTCAACATACCAGCAGTATACACCAATAAAACAAGCGAGCATAAGCAGTTCTTTTAGCTTGACACTATGTCAGCATGCTAACATCTTGTGAAGACCACGTAATATTTACCAGGTGTAATGTCTTGTTAACCACATCAATTAAGTCTGATAGCTTGCTATTATTTACTTGTTAACACAAAGAAGACCTTCTTAAGCTGGCGGGGATGTTATTATTGCTTAAATTTTGACCTGATGGTGGCACCAGATGCAAAGTTAAGGGATCATCAAAGCCAATAAAATTTATCATGAGGGCCTCATGAATGTCTGAACCACATTTCATGACAAGCCATCCAATAGTTGTTGAGACATTGCATTCAAAACCCACAAATGGCAACCTCATGTTGGCTTCAGATGAGTTAGTTGCTATACATCTTGTGCTAACCATGAATATCTGCACTACGTGTGTTGAAAGTCACATGCCTTCTACAAGAGAGAAAGAAGTGATATAATAGATTAGAAGGGTGCTGTCATCTCCATAACCACTGTCTAATATGTTTACCTCAAATTCAGTCTTTGTTGTCCTGAGTGCCACAGTGATAGATTATTCATTGAATTGTGGACTGTGTGATATTTGAATCATTTCATCTGTTTTGACCGACCAGATGTGACATGCTTTATTTGATAATAAAATGCTTCATATACAGACTTGCTTTCAAACATCGATTGTAATTTGTACCATCAGACTGTACGAGCATCTGTAAATAATAAAGGCTATGTGATTTATTGTAAACATGTTTTTTACCGAAGAGAGCTAGCTCCTTGGCCACTGCAGACTAAACTAGCTGTCCTTTAATTAGCATATCTGAGGTTTTCAGAATAACTAAAATCTGATAGGATGCCCTGTTTTTCTTGTAACCCAACTCTTTAGATTCCCTACTGTATCTTACTTCTTCCAGTTTGTGAGGATTTTTCAAGTTTTCCACTCAAAGGACAAATAACTGGACTGCTATGCTGGAAATATTTGGATCTTCGAATACCTCATCTTAAAGCTAACAAATTGCTTGAGGTAGATGCTTCTTACCAACCATAATCAACTCTCCTCCACATCAACCTGCCTTTCACCGCTGCTGTGCTGTGCCTGGCCAGTGAAAATACAGGGGACAACCATACAGAAGAAAATACTGTAATCTAAAACTTGCTACTTTAGTCATTCTACATTGAAATCCCAAAGGTTTGTCCTGTGGCTTTTGTTGTTGCAGCTGCAACAATTGTCCCACAACTTGTGGGACTGGGCTCAATGAATTGATCTTCAGATCTCTAAACACTGCATTAGGTGGATGGATTTCAGATGAGAGTGCAGCTGCAGCTGTACAGAAGACGTCTGTACAGAAATATCTAAAAGATTATTAGATGCAAAACTGTGGGTATGTCTTGGGTCCAGTTTTTTAACTATCTGTAATGGGAGCTCTCAAACATCTAATCTTAGACCAATGGTACATTTAAAATGAAAATAAAATTAGATACTTTTCACTACCAATGAACCTAGTCCTGGCAGAGAATCGATCATATTTTCTGAGTTTTCTGCTTGTGTGTCTCTTGCTGTGCTTCGGGGCTTGCAAACTACAATGCCACTGACTGGAATGACTCGACAGCTGTGTGAAAACAGCAGCACATGCTCTGACTCCGCCTCCATCCCTGATTGAACCAATAGCGTGTCAGACATCTATAGGGACGTTCCGCCCACGCGCATGAATCAGGAAAACATGGCAGCTCCAACCATCAGCAACATGGACCTCTCAGCGTCTTTCGCTGGCATTTTGAATGAAAAACACTGCCCCGAACACATTCAGGTTTTAAAGTCGTTTACAACTGCGCTACGGGATAATGAATACAGGTGTGGACAAAGTAATTTACCGTATTTTTACATGAACGTGGTAGCATATCGGCTAAGCTAGCCTGGAGTCAGTTAACAGTAAACGGTAGCTAAGTTACGTGCAGTCAGATTTACGTACATCATTACGTCCAGCGTTGCAACGAAACTTTACGTTACGGGTCCGTTACTGTTGGTATAACTCAGCTTTTCGTTGTTTCTGTGTCAATAAAAAGTACGGTTGTATTCCAGCCTTAACCTAATTGTAGCTAGCCCAGATATGTTAACTTCAATGACTTATTGCTTTCCTCATGTGTATATTGCTTAAATAGACGGCTGTTCAAATGTTCGCTCTTACTGTTGTAATTATAGAAAACGCACAGGTGTAACCAATATCATTAACGATGACTGGCTGCCAGCAATATAGTATTTTTGCAATGCAAAGCCGCAGTTGATCATGTGATTTCTTACACTTGTGTTATACAAATTAAGGGCCATCCAGCTTCAACTCCATATTTCCACCTTGGCTGCCCCCAGTCTGGGGTGCTAACAATGTAAAGTAACCATGTTACCTTCTTTTTTGTTTTCCCAGAGATACTGTGGAGGAGGACACTTTCTCCAGT
>JAQNCA010000018.1:7025580-7042356 GCA_029783725.1 Acanthurus tractus
CTAACAATGTAAAGTAACCATGTTACCTTCTTTTTTGTTTTCCCAGAGATACTGTGGAGGAGGACACTTTCTCCAGTCTTTTAAAGGTCTTGTCCAGACTGTGTGATGAGCTGCAGGCTGTCAGAAGTGAAGATCAGGACCTTCAGTCTGTTGTCTTGCAGCTGCAGTTGATTGCTGAGTGCTTCAGGTCTCAGAGGAATGCTTGCATTAGAAGCACTCGTAACCAAAGTGTGCTCAGGTATTATACCATGCAGTGTTGAAAGAGATAGTGGTAAATGGTGAGAAAACATCACGTCTTCGGCTGCAAAGATCCAGGATCTAGAATTGGTAGAATACGTCAAAATATATTGAAAAAACCACAAACTGTATTGTTAACATTACAAAATGAAAATATTTTGCATTGTTGAGGTTATTATAATGATAATATATTAGATTACATAATGCAGAAGGTGTTCATATCATAATTTTCACCTTCTCAGAGGAAATTAGAAAGTAACTAACCATACAGGAAGTATTTAAAATACAATTGTCTTTTTCCTTTAGGGAGCTTGGTTTTATTGATGCTACAGTTAAAATCTTGACTCTCCTGCAAACCACAAACTTGGAGAACAGGGACGACATTTTGGAACGTAAGTCTAAAAGTAGATTATTGATCCAAAATAAAATGATTTATGTGTTTTTTGAGTTTCCCTTTTTGAGTCTGATGTTTTGAATCTGATGTGTTTTTTTTATCATCATCTATGGCACAGCTCTTCGCTGTGGGATCCAGTTCCTGGGTAACATAGCAGTTGGAAACCAAATGTGTAAAGATTATATTTGGCAGCTGAGTTTCCCAAATCTTCTCCTGTAAGTTTCATGTGTTACAGTTGCAATTTTTTGCACTTAAGTTAACACATTTAGCAATTAAGTTTTTTCTTCAATAAACACTCTCTATTTCAGTTTTTATATTTATGTTTGAAGTCAGTTGTCCTTATACTGATTCAACCCAAACTTATGCGAACAGGCAGCTTCTTAGTGTTGAAGATGAGAAAGTGATAAACTATACATCTATGGTGCTGAACACATGTCTGGATGAAGCAAAAGTGGAAGAACTATCTAAACCACAGAACATCCAGCTGGCTGTCAGGGTGATGGAGCTTTGCAGGACTCAACCTGACCTTGACTGGACGTAAGACTGTGTGTCTGTGTAGTTTTAGTTTAAATGTCAAAATAATTTATACTTGTGCATATCATTTCAGAGTATTACAAACAGTTTTCCTCCACTTGCTGATAAAGTTTTTTTTCTTTTTTTCCCCCTCAGGGTTCTCATTGCAACTCAGCATTTCATAAAGTCTTCAGCTCTGGTGGAGAGCATGTATTCTGGGATGTCTCACCATGAACGGTACTTTACTTTGAAAGCCGTTACAGTCAGTAAATGTCTCTTTAGACCTACAGACCTTCTTACATTACACAGAAACCGATCCTTAAATAAACACAGTCCCATCAAATCTCTAATAAAATGCTCCGTACTTCAGCAGAATAACAAGTTGATGTACCCAGAAATGCTAATACTACCTATTAGGAGTACGTAGAGTATACCTATCTCTGATACTAAATGGTACTACAAATGTGTCATGTCGCTGTGTGGGTGTTTTTCCAGGGTTACACTATTAGAGCTGCTCCTTGCCCAGCTAAGAGAAGAGGACTCAGATGAGTGTGGGATTCCTCCCAGTGTGGCTCACTTTCTTGCCAGTTCCTTCCAGAAAGGTTGTGGAGCTGTGCTAACACTGGCCACCGGCTCTGCTTCCAGTGATGAGGTACAGATAGTAAATCTGACTGATGTAACTTCTTCAGGCCTTGAAACCCAGAGAGCATAAGTTTAGCAGGCTCAGGGAACTTGTTTTGGTATTGTGTTATATGTGCTTAATGCATTCATTAATCACAAACTTCAATAACCATTTAGATTTTAAATCTTTCTGAAAATGGGGCACTCAGTGTCATGAATTATGACCATCGCATCATTCAGCAGTGTGATGACTATTGAGGTTAGAAACATTCAATGGGCTAATTAACTCATTGTTTAAATCTCTTCTACGCAGCATCCTTCCTCCATGTGACTGACACCTGTTTTTTGCAACCTCTTGTAGGTCCTGCAGGAGGCACTGACAGTGATCAGTCTGCTGGACGTGCTGTGTGAGATGACCTCAGACTTCAGGCAGTTTATGTTCTTACAGGACCATACTGACCTTCTAGTGACCACTGTTGGTAAATAACAACACACACTCACAAAACCTCTCCAACTGCATCCACAGCTGGAGTTTGTGGGTCGAATTTGGCCCTGTTAAATTTGCATCTGGACACAATTGACACTACTTGAATGGTGAAAGCTTCATGTCAAAATAAAACACAGTACTGAAAGAACCCATCTAACGTAAATTTATCTATTATAGAGAACAGATTTGATAGTTTGATGTAATAGATTGAACTTTGGGTTAACTAAATGTGTGTTTCCTCCTTTTCTTTATTCCTCTAATCTTTGGGTTCTCCTGCTTTTCAACCTTCACATTATTCCTGCAGAGCTCCTGGAGCAGGTGCACGCTATAGGGAAGGCCAGTAAGAACATTTTCAGTTCTGCTCAAAACTTTGCTTCCCTCGCTGATGGTGGAGACTCTTCCTCCAATTCTCCTGTCATCAGCTTTAAAGCCCACCTCATCAGACTGATTGGAAACCTCTGTCACAACAATACGAACAACCAGAACAAGGTTTGGAATGAATCGATTAATGAAATTAACAGAAAATGTGCACTTTTACCCCTGTAGTTTGGTTCAGTCAAGGAAAAAAAATTCACATCGTTGCCTTTCAGTCCTGTTTCAGTTTTTGTTCACGTTGAGTTGTTATAAAATAACATGAAGTCATTTAGTCAACAACTGAGTTGATAGACAGCTTTAACTTTAGGGCAAACAAACTGAACCAAAAAGGTAAACTCAGAGGGTTTGTTGAAACTAAACTAAACAGGTTAGGTGTAAAAGAACCCTGATATTCTAATGGCAGAATGAAGGAATTAGGGGCCAAATACTAGCCTTGTAACATTGCTAATGCTACATTTTTACATCTTGCAGATGGCAGGAAAGAGTGAAAGGATATTTGTGAATAAAGATGCTTAATGTTTAAAAAACACAGTGGATATAGACTGTAAAGCTTGTGCTAGTTAAAAACATCTTGAAGGCAGGTTTCCTGTACAGGTCACAAAATCAGAAATTATGATTTTATTTGATACAGCTGTTCTTCAGTCTAAAAACATGGGCAAAACCAGCTCCTCTGCAGCTGTGAATCCCATTTCACACATGTTGTAATGCTGTTCAGGAGCACAACAACTACAAAGACAGTGATATGCTTTAATGTTTTACTATTAAGACTGTAATCTGTTTAGCTATTGACCAGTTGAAAAAAAGGGAAAAAGTGCTGAAAATCAACTTAAGAACAAGACCATTAGTACAATATTCAGAGTCCTCCTCCACTTAAAACAATGTTTTGCTCTTGTTCTTACAGTTGAATGATTGAGTTTCACTGTGCAGAATAATGTCTGTGTGGAGTTAAATGCTTTTTTCTCGTTCATCTGCTGAAAGTGGAAAGTTTTTCTGTACTCATCTAAAATCTCATTTGTGACATCACAAATAGTTTGAAGGTCAATGGTGGTCTAATTTGAAGCTTAGAAACCTGATGCATCAGTGCACACAGACTGAGCATTAATTTTACAGAGTCCAAACAGGAAAGCTTTTGAAATGAAGGAAATTTGCATAGTTATATATTCTGGATTTTATTATGTGGTAGAAGGAGTGGAATTTTAAAGGATTTTTTAAGGATGTTAATGTGGAAACTATATTTATTTAAAAAAAAAAAATTGGGACAAACATTAGTGAACCAAGAAGACTATTTGTATATATGTTTAAAATCTGGAGGGGATCTTTTACCAAACCATATAAAGGCCTGGAAAAAGTAAAGAATGAAGAAAATGAAAAACATAGAATGCCTTGAATGAGATTGTAATTGGTTGGAATCCTTATTCATTTGATTTCTGTCTTTTCGTCTTCTTCTAATCCACTGGGATCCCTTCTCTAATGGCATCTGAGGCCTCTTTAGATATAGTGAGCACCCTTGATCAGCCTACACAATGGGGCCATAGGTCAAGAAGAGGTCTAAGAGGCCCTCCTTTTCATGCTTTGACAAGCCAATCTCTACACCAAATTAGCATGTTTAAAGTGCGGCTTCTCGTAATGGGTTGTTGTATCAAACCGCATGATCTCCTGAAGACCAAGGACCGCAAACGATTGTGACGTCTAATGAAGCATAAGACTGTGAGTTTCTACTAACTCTTTCAGCACAATAACTCTGTTTTCACTGAAATGTAAAACATTCCCTTCATCGCTGAAGTGATTTTAATCAGCCTCTCTCCATCGCCATCTGTCAACATCTAACTATTAACTTAAAGCACTGATAGATAATACAGTGAATGGGGAGGAGTTGGCCCCTATCCGTTGCACATTATAGACTCAGTCCTACTTAATAGAAACAGATTTGTGGAATGCTTGTGGGATGGCCACCCTCAGTTGGCCTCTCTATAATATTTATGGATGCTGATCTGTGGTCTGTCAGTGGTCAGAAATCACCCCATATCTGTTTTCACTAAGATCCCTTCCAGTAAACCGAATGTCATTCTGTTCACCTTTGGGAGGGATTGTAATTTCAGATGTGCATACAAAGAGCTGAACGGCGTGTACCGGGCTGAAGTCAGGGTCCACTTGCTTGTTATTCATCTCTTTATGGGTTTGGACATAATGTAAGCAACTTCAGACAGTCATTTTGAAAGTGGAAAATGCAGACCTGGGCGCTTGGCGACTTTGTGTCTTTGACAGTACAAATGACATTTCCATTTTCTGAAACTCAGCACTCCTTCTAGTTCTGGAGCTCCTACCAGTGTGTTTGGAGGGTAACCACAATGCCAGGAGGAGGGCAACAGCAAGCAAAGACAACAATTAAGCCTATAGAATCAGACACATGATACAGAGCAGATCACCCTGTTGCGACGGTTTTAAACTTACCCACAACCACACTCCTGCTTTTGCATGGATTTGAGGGGCACTTCGTCGAATGTAGTTCTTGCCCTTAAATGAATTTATACGTTGTTTTTGCTTTAAAAAGTGATTACTGGCTAGACTACGGTTTGCTTCTCAAGTTTTGTCATACCAGAGAAAACACTAAGATCAGATCAGTACTAGTAATACTACTCTCACTGATGTATTTCAAAATGCTACGAATGGCCATGAAAATAACCTTTTGTTTCATTAAAGATGTAATTTCAGGTTACCTATTGGCTTAAAAATGTTTTATCAAAACAGTCAATACAGAATGTCCTTGTACATTGAGCCAAGACATTTGAAAAGGTAAAGACTGTACTTTAATATTTTTGATCTGAACATATTTTGGATGAATTGTACCTATAAGAAAGTCAGGATAGCCCAGAGCTTTTGGAAGAAAAAATACCTAGAGTCTCACTAGATTCCACCCTGATCTGTGTACTTTTTAATCTTTTGAGTTTAAAACAAGGATTTATCTTCCCTTCCACCTTCAAATGGCGATAAAGTCATAAAACTTGATGAAAGACATTAAAAGCTTCATTGAAAAAAACTCAATTAAAGCTTCAAATGTCAAAAAATGACTTTCAATTCAGACGTAAACATAAGTGTTGCTCCAGAACTGGTTATGGTTATTTTATTTACTGAACTTGTTTTCTCAGGTGAGGGAACTGCAAGGAATCCACCTCATCTTGGACAACTGCAGCATAGACAGCAACAACCCGTGTATCCTTTGTGAACAGAAGTTGATGGTCTGGAAATACAAACACATCTGTGTTTACGTACATATATTTCAAGTTTATCCAAATCAGTGTCCATATTTTTTCCCCAGAAGTCTTTTTTGTCATTGTGTATCTTATGCTGGCACTTTAAGAATTGAATTTGGCATGTTTGCAAGGGAAAGCGAGTGGGTTTGCAACAAGAAGCAAGTGTTGCGTGAAGCTTTGATTGCTGTGTGTGTAAGCTTGAAAACCAAACTTGGTGAAATTTTCACATTGTGTTCACCACCTCTCTATACATCTCTTGCCTGCCACCAGTCAACTCTGTCAGCTGATTGGTTATGTCTGTTATTTAAGTAATTTTGGCAGCTTGTAAAGGCTTCTTTTTAATATAAGGAGCATTCGAGTCAAATCTGCCACTGTATCAGAGAATTTAGTCAGTTCTATGGTAATTATTTAGACCGCAGTGGTGCTTTTGTATTAAATTGCATTTTGATATGTGTCTCAAATGTTTTTTCAGCCCCTATCTACATAAAAACATGGTGGTTAAATATTATAAACACATCTAATGCAATTCAATACAACATCACCAACTGTACCCTCAAAAATTACCATGCATTTGAATCAACTCCTTCCTAAGAGGAATTATTGAAGGGTTTATCTATTATGGCCATAACTTTGTGCCGTCAATTCAAGGTTTTAGTGCCCTTTTTTCACAAAAGTTTGACAGGCTTTGAGAACACGTTGATTTCAGTTTTTCTTTTTGGAGTATACCGCTGGTCACTGAGCTCCAGCCCCTGAGCCGTTCTCATCTCCAGCCCCCACTGGGCATCCATACTAGTTGGTATTAGCTGGCTAAAGTTAGGGCATCGTGCCAGGTTGTCTTTTCACCAGGTCAATAGTCTGAGCCGAGCTTTTGTCCCTGTGGCCCTCTCCCATACATGCTTTCACACATACACCGCGCCCTCACTCCACCTTTGTCATGTAGGTGTCAGCATTTGTTTCTGTTGAGAAAAAGAGAGTTTATTGATTTATGGACCGTGACAAAATATGACCTGCCTGCAAAACGCATCTGTTTGTTGGGCTGTCTCTGAGCTCAGCAAGGCAAATACCAGGCAGTAGCGACTTCCTGAGCAGATCATCGAAAGTGTTAAACAAACTTTCAACTCCCCAACCAGTCTATCTTTTCATCCATCTATCGATGCAGTGAGCTATTTACATTTTATAGTTTTCACTCATTGATTTCTCTCAAATGCATCCCATGTTTTAACTGCCTGCTCATGCATGTTTTTGTCATCATCTGAACTGATATTAGGAAATGACAAAAAAAAATTTGTGTTACTACCTTGTTTCCTTTTAAAGAAGAGTGATTTTATACACACATCACGTAGGTGCAAGGCTGCCAGAAAACAGCAGCATTGAAGGAAGGAAATGCCTGCACACTTATGCCATGCCACAAACTTTTTTTTGATAATGGCAATGTTTCAATCCCAATTGGATTTTTGTCAGGTCAGAATATTTGAAAAATGAAGATCACACCCATATTCATACATCATGCAAACCAAATAGGCTAACAAGCTCTATGGTGGCAGGTGTGGTTAACCAGCTAAACCGCCTAGGATGATACACACCCAGAAGCAGTTAAAGGGCCAGTTCATCCTAAAATCAAAATGTTTTTCATAACACTAGAAAACTTTTGGCTGTATCCCCACACCTGCCACTATTGAGCTTTTCAGGGCATTGATGTGCATGATGTATAAATATTCTGTGTTCTCCATTTTTCCAATTTTCTGACTGGACAAAGAGCCAAGTTGGAATGAAACATTGTGATTATAAAGATAATGTTGCATGGAGTAGATGTCATTTTTTATTTTTTCTATTGATGTTGTCTGTAGCGGGGATACCAATTGGTGCCTTAAAGTTTTTTTAAAAAAATAATACAAGAAAGAGACACAGTGTGTCTCACTTTCATTGCTGTCCTTAACCAGATGCCTCAAGTCATCAGCCAATGGGCCATCTTCGCCATCAGGAACCTCCTAGAACACAATTTGCAGAACCAGGAGCTAGTGGCCACGCTGGAACACACTGGTATCACTGACTACTCCGCACTCAGGGAACTGGGTTTCCTGGTAGAAGAACGAGATGGAAGCTTGCTGCTTAAATCTGTGAGGAAAGACTCTTGAAAACCTCAGAAGAGCAGCCAGGAGAGAGGAGGTCCACAACCCCCTGCAAGCAGGTTTTCATCTGTAATATTTATTTATGAAGGAATAAGGTACATGTGCCCACGTAAACGCTTGTGTGAACATGTACTCTTGCTGTGCTTCAAGTTTCCTTTTATGTTACCTAATGATTAAGCTTTATCTACAGTGGAAAGACCTGTCCAGTTAGTTGACGGTCACACTGCAGATATATAAAGCAAAAAATTACTTATGAATGAGTTATTCCATCAGAAAAGTATGTATATCTACTTTTCTACCTCAGTAATTCTTGCACTCATGCCCAGATGGGGCTTTAAGGTATTCTTGATACACAAAGGCCCTTGAGGTTCCCTTAGTTGTTTTGTCTTGATCTGACTCTGGGAAATGAAGAGTTTGGGAGAGGCAAAGGCATGCTGGTACCTTCTGGCAAAGCTGATGCTTTATGTTTTAATCCAAAGACAAAGAACACCACAGTGTCCGGGCTTTTCACTCTTCACGGACACTGATGTTATCAGCAGGAGTTTGGGTTTAATCCCAGGCCCATAGTGACTTCTGCAGTAACCAGGAAACAGAGAATGACCAAACATGATTTACCTAATCAACCCCCTCACTGCCTTACCTTCTTAACTGGCTGTGTCTTTGCCTGAGGCACAAAGCCTTTTTTATCCAAATTCAAATGCTTAAAATTACTGCTTATCTGAACAGGCAGCAGAATATAATACGTATGATGTAAGGACAGCTAAGTGCAAAATGCAGTACTAAAAACTAATAAGTGAAGCCATGCATGTTTTGTAATTAGAAAACAATGCTTTTAAACAGTATGAACTATTTCTCTGCTTGCTTTTGCAATACTTCTCATATTTAGTTCAAAAATAACAGTTATAATAGTAATGAGTTTTAAACTCAACATATTTAGCGAATGTCATCTTATTCTGATTCTTACACTTCTTTACTATCGCACATTACTATAAGGCATGATTCTTAATAGCATGCATCACTGGTCACTAACCATCTTTAAACCTACAAGACCTACAGGTCCTTTACACATTAACTTCTCCTCTTATCTCTAAACAAGTAGCATTGGACTTTATAGACCAGATTGCATAGACTTTCTCAGAGATTCATACTCTGTACTCTGTGTGTAACTGCAGCTATGTGTGCATGTGTGTGTGCTTCTTTATAGCAAGCATAGATTCAGTAGACAATAACTTATAGCATACTAAAAGTATACATCCTAAAAGTGAGTGAGCGAGTGAATAAATCATTGAGTGAGTGAGTGAGTGAGTGAATCAGACCAGAATCATTAGTTTGCAGAATGACATCCCTCCCTGCTCCTCCTGTTGCTGGATAAGCTGAACGGACCTGACACCTCAACAATGCAGCGCTTTACAGGCCTGCCCACACCCTGCTCCACCCTGTTTGCTCTGCCTCTGATTTTTAATGACAAAATGTATTGAAACAATCGGCTGGACTCTCCACTCAATCCGCTGGCATAGTGAAGGGAGCTTATGTGGTTCCGGTCCCCAGGATTTCAGACAGCTAACAAAACAGCTGTTACTTGCGCTCGACTGGCTGGCTGCAATGCTTTTCAGCCCCACAGGAAAGAGGCTGTGCGAGTCAGCCGGGCTGAATGAGGTGGCACGGCTGCAGCCGTCTGTTCACCTCCTAACACGTTAGCACCACACCAGTCAAGCCAGAGTTCTTGTGTTTCCAATATCAGTGTTTTACACCACAGGCTCCTAATATATTGTATTTGTGCCTTCTGGTTTGATATTAAAAAAAAAAAAAAAAAAAAAAATTGGCGGGGGGTAAAGTATATGCTTCTTATCTAGATCTAATAATATGTTTACGTAACGCCTAATAAAATATTGTGTGTGACAAACTGATTTTTGTAATGATTTTCTAAGACCTATAGAGGTCATTTGTGACATAAAACTCAAGAGGCATTAAAAAAGGATGCTCAAATTTTATTGGTAAAAAAGAAAAATACAACTGTCCATGATTGTAAGTGATGCAGACTTTGATTTTTCCACAAAACAAATAAAGAAAATTAAATTAACTGTATTTGAAGTCACAACTATGCCTTAAGGATGCAGTTAGTTGTTCCTAGTCACCAAAAGGGCTATGAAGACAACTGGAAACACAAAAATCTCTTCAATCAAAAGCTGCATAAGTGGTTGGCTGCCGAAGCTTCCATTGTATTACCCATGCGTTTACGCAAATACATAACAGTGGTTTCCACAAAAAAAATTTTTTCCAACGCTTGATGAATCCTTCAGCTTTCATGAGCTACGTTAAACTGTGAGGGATTGTTTCATGATGGACAATCTGGGCTACTACTAAAACACGTGAAGTATTTACAATTTAGGAACTCTGATCCAAAGACATAAATTCCAAATAATTTATAGCTTTCAATTCTGAAAACAATGACATTAGAAAACACTTGTAAAGAGTGACTTTCTTTTCCATCTATAAATGACATAAAGTGCCACGTTCCTCATATAAAAATATACTCTTCAAATTGTTTTGTAAGTTATATAAAGCCTAAATAAACATTTCTGAATACATTAAGGGTGCTGTCCAAAAATAGCTTTGAGGCCTTTGATCCTCTCATACCCCATTCTGTGTGGTTAGGGCACATGCCATCCATCCAGGCAGGCCTAAACCGCGCTGGAAGGCCTTGTGTAAGCAGAGGCCATCATGTGGAATTCCACGTCTCTGCCGTTCGTGGGAATGTTGGATGCATCTGAACCTGATTGCACCTCTATGGAGTTCCAATGAGGCTTACATGCTTTTCTCAGAAGTCAAGAGCCCTCAGAAAAACAAAACAATGAACACGGTTGGGATGGAAAGTGCTGTTCAAACTGACACGTTAGATGCTTAAAATAGTTAGGGAATATTTTCTGCCTCTTTGGCTTTTGGCGTGACAAAGGCTCTGGGCTCTGGGGGGAAGTGGGGGTATGTCCATGAGAGAGATGTCAACACAGCACTCAATAGCACAACCCCACAAATTACTGATGTTTCTTGAAAAAGAGAAAGAAATGTGACTATTTAAGTGCAAAAGAAAACAACTAATCTCTAGCAAAATACGCCACTGACAACTGATAAAGGATAAAAAAAATGAAATAGCAGAGGATTTAGCTGTTTGGTAGCTGTAAATGAGACTCCTTGTGACTAAAAATCAGTTAATTCCCAGCTTGAAGTGTATCAGTAGCAATGAAGATCATTAAAGAGCAAAAATGTTAAATCTGTCCTGTAAGACTTTAGGTTTGAAAGATATTTTTTACATAAATAATTTTGCTTTATTTTCAGTGTTCAAACAGAATACAGTGTGAGTGTACAGTTAAGAATATTCCACTGCCATCTTCCAATCTCCATCAGGAGCCCACTCTTCTTTTGTGGCGATCTGAGGCGCTTTAATGCCATAGCGTTTCCAGTTAGTGTGGTACAAAAGTCTTCTTATGATTTGACAACAGTCCTTGATGTCTTTTCCTCTTGTGTGTAAGCCACATTTTTGCAAGATTTTGTCTTCCAAACATTACTTTGCTAGAGGCAGGAAGTCAAACAACTTCTCCCACCTGCAACATGTTTGCATCATGTCACAGTTTTGTGCCACTGTGCAAGAAAATGTTTTCTTTAATCACTCGTCTGCTTTTCTTTTTCCCCAGTACTCTTCAATCCCCAAGTCTGTTTTCCTTTCTTTTAAAGAATTCAAAAATAGGATGTAAAAATGTGCAAATTGTTGAATAAATACTTCCAAGTCCTTCACTTCAAATTCCACCTTGTCATCACCCTCTTCAGCCATTGTCTGTTTTCCCCAGGCTTTCCCCACTTCCTCATTTCCTACTTGCAAGTGAAAACTTCTGATTTCTCACTGCAGGTGTTGCACTTGACAAAACAGCACCAGTGGAACTTGCAGTTGCACTGCCAGATGCGCGTGTAGTGGTGCGTGTTGTAGCCCCGGCCGCAGCACATCACATTACAACTGTCTGAGTGAGTCGAGGTGCCGTTGCACAGCCTGCCCCGTGTTCCCGTGCTTCCTGTGGCCGTGTCCTCTTCGCAGTAGTTAGGCGAACGCTCCAGATACACCAGGTCTGTGTCAGTGGGCTTCTGGTAGCCCCGAGCCTCTTTGAGCCGTAGAAAGGAAGGCTGGCGGAGCCGGGAGGCCCGCACCGGCTCTACTTGAACTGCATCGCTGTAGCGTTCCTTCAGCAGATAACCGATCTCTCTGAACTTCGGCAGTGTGATCCAGCAGGTCTTGGTGGTGCAGGAACCTGACACGCCATGACACTTGCACTCTAGCTTCATCCTCTCCTCTAGGATCTGATCACATAAAGAGTGGAAATTAGGTCTATATGACACAGGAGATTAAGAGCTGAAAAAGAACTCTGTGATTCATACACATGTCCACTGCTTGAATTTGAAATAGTTAATAGCAATCTTATAGCCTTCAAATCTGTCTCTTTTGGGAAGCTGGGCTTTCTGCGGACACTTCAACTTTCAGCACACCAACCGGCATGCCAACTTTGTGTCAAAAACCTGGGGAAAATAACTTATACTCCAAAAACTAGAGTCTTTAATTTAACTTTACCTTTCCTTAGACCACAGCTGGAGCAAACTGACCAGAGCTGTTGTGCAACCATTCATGTATAGAGTTACTTCGTGGTTGGAGTCAGATTTATAATATAATGCCATACAAATACTCTCCGATCATGAAATTGACAGGTGACTATTTCCCCTTATGACTGAACTGGATGTTGATGTAAAAAGAAGTTTGTAATCAGAACATCTTGTAACTTGTTTGTCCAGAGCAGTGGTCAGATGAGTTCCTCCCCTTTGTAACTATAACATTCTGGGGAGGTTTGGTCTTTACTTGGGTTCGTTGAGTGTGTGCAGTGGTGCACAAGCTTGGTCTTTGGTGCTGCCACTATGAAAGGAACAGAGAGAGACTTGGAACAATATCCTCTGTCCTCACTTAATGCAGAGTAATTCAGTGAATGGAGTGTAGGGCTATGGCACAACTCCATTTTGGCAGCTGCATCTGCCAAGTTTTGCATTCTGTCACACTTGCGTTCCAGTGTACAGGAGCTTTGTTTAATCGTTTTTGCACTTGTACAGATTTATTTTTACTGATGAAAATATCATGTTTCAGAATTATGGACAATTTATGCCAATTTGGCCATTTTCCTTTTCCTTCACAATCTTACACATATTTATACTGGAGTATGGGGTGTATTATGTTTTATACATTTGTTCTTGCTGCGGTCGAGTTGACTTCGCTCACGTTACCTTTCTTCCAGCCTCATTGTTGTGCAGGTTCATCAGCCTGCGGGCATTTTTCTTGATCTCACGGGCATCCACAAAGCGCCGCGAGAACTCCACGCCGTATTTCACATCGGCCGAGCAGCCTCCCCACTTCCAGCCGTCTTCCTGATAGTCATGGTAGCCCTGCTTCTCACGGTCACAGCCGCACTGGCTGAGGTTGCCTTGGCTACAAGCCGTGGTCACTGCGTGGGCGACTCCGGCTGCAGTGATAGCATATGTGAACGCTGCTTCCCTGCTGCCTAAAAAAAAACAAAAAAAACCCAAAACATTACAGAATCTGAATGATTTCAGTTGCAGAGGAAGGTAACTGGTAACGTAGTACAAGTAGTACAAGTAGTACAAGTAGTACTGTCATTTTATCAGGTAGACATAAGACACAACTGCATCTCAGACACACGATTATGCTGTTATGGCACAGGCAGGAAGATTTAGATTTGTTTGGATTTCTTCTGACGATGTTATTGAGGTTATTAATGGTCTGAGAGTTTGTAACACAGCAGAAAACCATGGAGGAAGTGGACTTTGAGAAGACCTGGGATTCAAAATAAAACACACTACTGAGTTACATTTTGGAAATTTGTAGGATTTAGTGTTTGTGGAGCTTGATCCGTAAAACTAAACCACAGACTAACTCAGCCTCTGCTGCATCAAGTTTTACACTTCCCCTTTTTTTAGGCCCTGCACACCCAGCAGAGACTTAACACACTCATGATTTGACCTGTCAGGCAGAGCTACATTATTGCACAAAACTTAATCAATAATGTAAAAAATAATGAGATATAATTTCTCTCTCCCAAATCTGTGCAACAAAACAAAATAGGAGACATAGAAAGTGTTGATCTAGCACAAAATTGAACACACCCACACAACACAGAACAGGGTAATCTGGCAGAATGAGTACAAGCACCTGACGGGGCCCTTTTTTGCATGTTATGTTCCCTTAATCATTTCCTGTCTGTGTGTGTACTATCAGCTTTCCAATAAAGGCAAAATGGCAAAGAATGATGTGAAATAACATTTAAAACAATATTTTTTCAATCCAGTTTTTTTTCTTTCTGACTTGTTTTATATCTGATCAACAGTCATTGTTACAACAGTAGTCCGTTTAGTGAAGACAACACAAGTGACATCTACTGGTTGAGTAGAGGAGCTCTTTTCTGGATGGGCACTCAGTTGCTGTGTCTTAATGTGTTTCATCAATGGAGCTTCTCACGCGGCTTAAGTGTCATTCTGTGTCTGTCTGAGGCGGTCCACATTATTATAGCACATGATACCACTGTCTTGCATGTTGAAATAATCTGTGGCCAGCTTAACTGAGGTGTGCCCATTCCCAAGCTTTTGTGTGTCACCATTCGAACCTCAGAGTAAAAACATTTATATTTATGGTGTGGGAGGGGGGAAATGAATTTATTGGCACTACAATTGGTAATCGGATACCCTCCCTTGCCAATTGGGATAATGCTGGGCCTTCGTTCTTCTCAACAGCCCGGAGTATTAATGCATGGCGTCTCTGGTAGAGGCGATTCTTATGGCTCCCTTCCAACCTGACAAACTCACTCGCAGAAACCATCGGGCCTGCGGTTCCCCTGGTCCATAACTCATAACAAACTCTGAAGTCTTCTCTCATCGGGCTAAATCCACGATCCATTCAGATATATTGTATGGTGAGCATTTCTCAAGGCATCAGGCACATGCAATAGCCAAACAGCCATCTCCTCGCACTGAGATTTGTTTGGATTGTACAGCAGCGCATGCAGGGTTCCATTGTTGCCATCCAGCTGCTGGAGCTGACTTCAATTAGTGGTTAACATGAATCTCTCTGGTCTTTCTCAATGCTAAATGAGTTCATAGACACGGCAGGTCAATCAAATGAAGTGGTGGATGGTACATTAGCGACACAAGAGGGGGGTATGGCCGTGGCTTGCATTTACAATTTTTTCACAGAGATGGCAAAAAGAAACCAATTTTGCTAGGAATCTATGATGAAAGGATATCTGACACACTCAGAATTTGTTTTTCACATTCATTAACAGCCCTAGCGAAATTTTTAAACAAATCTAATAAGATTTTGTTTCGCAGAAAGTTCTTATTTTGTAAAACTGTCTACATGGAAGACACGAGGAACATAAGCGGGTTTAAACTGTCTCTCTTAGCTCGTTTACACACCACAAGAGAAAAGAGACATTTCCTCTGACAAAAGAAATAAAGGGATCCAGACGTCTGTCTGCCTGTCTCCCGTGTAGAAGAAAGTGATTGCTCCCAGAGCTGCTAGATTAAACATGGATCCAAACCCACAGCAAGACCGCAACAAAACATTTCGGACTGAAATACAATTTATATAAGAGGTTCACACTAGGAGCAAACAGGCTTCTGTGAGAAAATAAAGCGGGGAAGAATGTTAACTAAAACCAGGGCGACGTCATAGCTTTTGTGTTTACAGATCATGAAGGTTTGATTCAGAAGATGGCACACCCAGATAAGCATAAAACCCCTGCCTCATAAGGAAGTCTTCACACTCCGTTTACGGCTGCTTTGCTGTGACACTTGGTGTGTTGCAAGCTCAGTTATGTCAGACACATGAACTACAAATCGAATCTCCTCTTGGGACACTAACAATGCCTCATTTTTTTGTATTGGTGTCTAAACAAAGCAGAGAATTCATTGTGGTTTTTGCGTGCACTGTTCCAAAAATGCCTCCATTAAAGTTTCGCCACCCATCTCGAAGTTTAATTCATGCTTCTTAGTCGAGCTATGCTGTGGCTTTTTCTCATGCCACGGACAACAGTTACAGGAGGTTTGAGGACAATACAAGAGGAATCAGAAGGCAGGCTGATGTCAAACCAAAGTGCTGAAATTTACGTGTTTACACACATGACATACACAGTTCTTCAAACCTCAAGAATTGGAAGATCAGACCACACAGCTTGGGGTGTTTTTTTCGCAAGACCAATTAGCATACCTGATTGCACATCTTCCATCACTCAGTCTTTTTTTTAGATGAATACATTTAAAACTCTCATTTAAAAAAACTAATGAAACTGAGTTTTAAACAGACTGACCTACTCTCAGCTCTTGTCCAAAGACAGTCCTCTCGCCCAGGGCCGAGCAATTCCACCGGCCATAGCGGAACTGGTACTGACACTCATTGATGCCCAGCTGGGCGCCTTCACCAATGACGATGATGGCGTCAGGGCGACTCTGGCAGAGGGCTCGCTGACGGGGAGCCAGTCCCGGGATCTTGTTGCAGATGATGTTGGCACCTAGAGCTACCACAGAGGACAGCGCCCTGGGCAGAGAGAAACAGGGATCAATTAGAGGGACTTTTATGACAAATGGAGAAAGCTGCTGTTCTTGATCTAGGAAAAGTGAGGACACAGAGGAAGAAATGGACTAACAAGAAAGTGTACCTGAAACTATTCTCGC